>CABFVX010000253.1:203545-247231 GCA_902151425.1 Timema shepardi | reverse complement strand
CCCCCAGTTCACCCGACCGAGATTCGAACCTCGATCTCCCCGTCCTCGGCAGTCGAGCTCAACACGACTAGCGTGTTAGCTAACTACGACACCGAGGCAGGTTATATAATTGAAATCCGCTGTGTTTGCAGAATGCCGTAAAGTGAGGCCCTACTGTATATTGTATCTACTCTGAAAATACTTCCAGATTTATCTTGAATTATGCTTTGGCTTATAAGAGGGAAACAAAATAGATTAAAGTAAGTTGAATCTGCTGTCTTGCAGTACACATAAAATTGGAGAATTATTTATGATGTTATGTGCCTGAATGCCATTCAAGTACCCTTTTCAAGATATTATAGTAAAAAATTTTGAATTTGGATTAAGTATAATACTGGCATTGGCATAAGAAAAAATCTTCACTCATCCATTACTCCAACATAATAAGTCATATTGCAAAATAGGTTTAATAGTAATTCAATTTTCAAGGAAAAAAGTATTAATCAAAATAAACCTTAACCCTAAGCATAACAATAAACAAAACATTTGATAGGTGTTGTGATTTTTTTTCTTCTTTTTATGATGTAGTGAATTAATTCAAGTATCAGGTTTTATTGGTTTTTTTTTACCATCATGTACCCTTCATTTACCCTAAAGTAGGAAGCTTACCTTGCATTATTTCACTATGATATAGCTTAGGCCTACAGCAGGGATCGGCAACTTTTTTTTAGTCCTTAAATACAATTTTTCTAGAAATTATTATGTCCCCACTTTAATAAATATAAAATAATAAAAATAAAATGTCAATTTTCAGATTAAACCATTTAAATTTATTTTAATATTACTGATTATGACCAAACAGAGTAATTTAGGTCACACTCAAATATTATTTGAACGTATTTTACATATTTGCGACTATAAGATTCAAAGAGATACTTTTAATGACAATGTAGTTTTCTTAGATAATCAACTGAAAATTGCTGCGAGATCGACAGGTTGATTATGATCAACCAGTTGCCAAGCCCTGGCTTATAGAATAGGGTCATAGTGTAATCTGTCAAGTTATAACTGCTAACTTTCAGGGCAAATGAAGTTTACAATTGTAAATATGAACTAATAATAACTGTACTAACCTGAACAATTAGTTCATAATAATCCTTTATTTCCCTGTCAAACTTTTGGCCTGTGGTTCTGATAGCTCCTGATGTTGGTCCAATTTCAAACATATCATTAGGATTCATGATGCTGAATATTACATGTTCATTTAGTGCACTCCCCAAAACATTGACAACCCCAACCGTGTAAATTTTTGTAGAGTTTTCCATTATCGTTCCTTCATACAAATCTTTCTGGAACTTCAAGCCAGAGTTCTCAGATCTCTCAACTTTGATGTTAACTTGAGTGACACTGGAAAACTTCCCATCAGAAACCCGTAAGTGAAGATTGTAGGCCTGTTTTAGATTGTCTTCATTCGTTACTGTGACAACTCCAGAGTTAGAATCAACCGTGAAAACATTGTCCTTGTTGCCATCAATGATATCATAGCGCAGGACGGTCCTTTCATCCGAGTCGGGATCTGTGGCGTTGACTTGCACAATTGCCACTCCTTGGTAGGTTGGGAGAAGGAGGGTGCAATTGTATTGGGACAGCAAGAACTGCGGTGGACAGTCATTAATATCCAAAACTGTAATGTGAACTTTGGCTACAGTCTCTGATGACAACTGGGGTTTGCCAAGGTCCGATACTTTTACGTTAAAATTAAACTCTGCGGTAGTTTCATGGTCCAGCGCCATCACAGTGCGGATAGCTCCTGAAACAGACAAAACGAGCATTTAAAGAAAATGCAATTTTATTGCTAAAAAGTGGAGGATAAATATTTATAAAAAAACTCTTGGAAAAAAATTTCTGCATTTGGGAGCACTAAAAATAATTCTTGAATGTTTTTAAAAAGCTGATTATTTTCAAAATAAAATGAGTAATTAATGAATGATTTGCTGAAAGTTTACTGTCACTGTATTAATTATATGAGCTGAATGTAATCACATGGCCTAAATTCTCAGGCAAGTTTGTATAATAATGTTGTGTTCTGGATTGTGAATGACAAAACGAGTATTGCATGGTGTTGTAGTTAGCTCGTAAACAAATAGAATAGAGGCGCTGACCACATAAACAGTGTCAGCATTCCTTAGGGGGAAACCAGGCCAGAAGGCAGAATAAAAAGTGGTGTATCCAGCTATCAGGGGTGACTAATCATCATCGAGTCTAGGGGGTCACACTGCCCATTTTGGGGGCTACGCTTGTAAGGACATCAGTACTTGTATTGAGAACTACTGTTCAAGCCCAAATTATCGGGGTTCATAAGCCATCTATAGGTCAGACAAGCTATTGGTTATTCCTTGGCAATACTTCATTCTGCCACAAACTTCTAGATAGTTTTTTAAAAAATTTTCATATTTTTAAAATCACTTATTAACATTGCATTTGTAATATACATAGTAGTACTAATAAAAACCATAAACCCAAGCCGAACGTCAATCATGAAACCACAAAATCCACACATTCATATTATATCCACTCACCCCCTTTCCTTGACACATCATGACAAACATTCAACCCACAATGGTAAAAAAAAAAGGGGCAGGGGGGATATTTTTTATATTTATGTTTTAAAGTTGTGTATCTAAGCATACATTTTTTAAACAAAGATTACAGCAAATGTAAGCCTGCTTACCTGTGCTAGAGTCAATACGGAAGAACTTGCGAGGCATACTCTCCACTATATCGTAGCTGAGCAGAGAGTTAAGTTCAGAGTCAATGTCTTGCGCCTTGATAACTAAAGGTGAACTGGTGTTTGTGAGAACCAGAGAACCAACGGCAGCAGACTCAGTTATAGAGCCTGAATAAGATGCTTGCATGAACCTTGGTGCATTGTCATTACGATCCAAAATGTGAACAATCACACAACATCGTGCCTTTGCTCCAGCCTGAAATAATGGTTCAAACCACAACATAGTTAAAACCATGTCACTTTGCTGTTTACTTATTTACTGATACTTCAGTTTAAGTACTACACCGGCCAATAACAACAAAATCGATTAATTCAAGTTTACTTAAAGATTAAAGATTATTCCTTTCTTTGCCATTTCAAAGAGAATATAGATTATAAATGACTATTTATATATGTATAAAAAATATAATTATTTTTCTATATTTTCTTATCTTAGCACATCCATCACAAACTCTGCCTTAAAATATGAGTGAAGAATGACCCTGGGCACAAGATGATTCCTGGATAGCTCAGTAGTTAGAGTATTGGCATATTAAGTTAAAGGTCCTGAGTTCAATTCCCGTGTCCAGATTTTTCAATTTTCAGAAATAGAATACTATTTAAGTTTAACAAAACATGTGTGTTTACTACTATTTTTTCACATACCATATTAGTGGCTTCAACACTGAGATTGTAAAATTTGTTGAGCTCATAATCAAGCTGTTGTTTAGTGGTGATCACACCAGTACTAGGGTTAATAAAGAACATGTCGTTTGTGTTTCCACTGACAACCTCGAAAAACAGAGATGATGTACTGCGAGCTTCCAAGTGTTTCACAAATGTACCAACTGGCTGGTTCTCATATATTTCTGCAGCATAGTCAGATTTGCTAAACCTGTTTATGAGAGAGAATCAAGTAATGATTAGAAATGTTAAAATCTTAAACATTTACAGTACATAGAGTATGTACAGTTTTTTTTTAAATTCCTCTGGACAAATTTTAAGTACTATTCTCCCTAGAACATAGGTACCCATAGTTCACTACAAATCATGTGTATCTCACTTGCTTCACATCACCTGAATAAGAAATTTCAACCCTCCCAAAAGAATTTGGATATTCAACAAACCTATACATGTCTCTCTTTTGTGTCTTTTTGGTTTCCTCATTTATGAAGTAGCATTGCTTATTTCACATATCCTTCTGTTGAGTTCCGATGTATTGAAACCTAGGTCAGGGGATTGGGCAGTAGCGATTGATTTTCTTCAAGAGGCAGTCATTTACCTCTTTGTCTATTAGCATCTATGTAAAGTATGAACTGTGGACTTATTTTGACTGTAAAAGCCATATTGTGTTTGTACCCCTTAATCTTAACTTGTTTCATACATAGTAAATCAAAAGGTAGGCAAGCAATCCTATAATGCATTTAACAGTGGCTTAGTGGCCTTTCCCAAAGAATGAAGACAGTATTTGGTACAATTACTCTTGCTTGAAAATTGAATATAATTTTATAAACACTTGATAATCAATAATAAAAGTCTGAATTAAACCATATTGTTCAAAACAAAATTCTAAAGACTACCGTGGAAAAGAAATCTCTTCTTGTTGGTCAGAATCATACTACAATTTAAAGTGTCAGTCAGACATCCTACTAAGTAGTCTAAGGCTCCCAGGTTAGAAAATGAGTAGATTTGCTAAGATATAAAATGAAAAGTCATACCTTGGAGGTGCGTTGTCTGCCATGGTGATCATGATGTGGACAGGAATTGTGGAGGAAAGGGAAGGGGAACCAGCATCTGTTGCCTTCACGATCAACATGTATTCAGATATCATTCCAAGGTCCAACTGTTTCGATAAAGACAAAGTTCCCAATGAGGGGTCGATATTAAAAACGTTACCAACGTTTCCTGAAAAATCAGAAATAATATGTTAACTGTTTTTTTTATCTATTAGTATGTTCAACACAAAGATTATTAATTACTTACTCTAACAGGTAAAAGGATAATTTATAGGAAGTGCACCTGCATTAACATGGAGAAGGAATAGGAAAACCACATTAATACATTACGTGTACAATACCAAAGTAATAAGTAACATGTGGAAGGACATAGTAACACGAGATATGAGCCATGTCCTTCCTGTTATATGCATTGTTACAATTTTTTCATTCATAACATAGGAATAACAAATACAATAAATTTATTTTCCCATCAAAGATTATTGATAAAAGGATAAAAGAAGAATGTAAAATCATTGTTTGGAATTGCTAATTTAACAGCCATACTGTGACCACAGGCCAATAGTTTAGATAAAACAATTTTTTATTCAACACAAGTCATGGTTTCTAAATATAACCCTTCCTACCTGAGGTGATAGTGTACGTGATCCTGGCGTTCTCTCCCCTGTCCCTATCAATGGCACACACTTGTACCACTACTGCGCCAACACTAGAGGTCTCGTACACCTTGCCCTGTATGATGGTGCTAGTGAACTCAGGGGAGTGGTCGTTGTGGTCATGGACTGTGACAATAACACGGGCATAGTTGCGCTTAGAGGGAGTCCCTTGGTCCTTCACCATCACCGTCAGGATGTGCTCTTCAATCGTTTCTCTGCAGGAGAAATAACACTACAGTTAATATTTGATTTCATTTCTTAATTAATAAATATGATTAAACTGTCTACTGGAACAAAGAGTAATGTGCCTATTTTCTCTTAAAAGGTCGTTAAAGAGAACAATAAAGATCCAATTATAAATATAGTAAATAATTTGTTTTACACTCAATATTATATATATATATATATATATATATATAGATGAAAACAATTACAAAGCTTTGAAATAATATAAAGTTGAAAAATTCAAAAATAAATACACAAAAAATTTGTGTATTAAATAAAATTTTGTTACCTGTCAAGTTTTTCATTCAGATAAACTGCACCAGACATTGAGTCTACTCTGAATATATCGAGTGAGGCTGGATCCCTGGCTGCGTGCAAGCTGTAGAAAACCGTTGGATCTTCATCTTCATCTGTGGCCTGAAGTCTTAATATTTCTGTGTCCTTTTCAACATTCTCAGAGATATCAACAGAGTATACCTTTTCAGAGAAGTTGGGCCTATGGTCGTTGATGTCTATTACATTTACATACACCTATAAAAACAATTGATATTATTTGACTTTAATAGTAAAGTACAAAATATCTTTCTTAATCAAAACCCTCAAATCTTTAAATATATTAGAGTTCGGATTTTTTTCCCCCCCATACATTGAATGAGAATTTGTTGTAGAGCACTTGTAGTAGGGGGCCTACTTATTAGTGGTTCAGCTCTAACATAATCATAAGATACACGCAACAACCAGACACCAGACCATTAATTTGACATCTAACTGAAAATACGTGACTGTTATAATGAAACTACTATTTATATTTTCTATTATATTTATGCATTTTCCCCCCCACAGTTAAAATTCAAACTCTAGATCCAGGATTTGTATGTAAATAAAGATTTGAATGCCAGATTCAAATTCGTAAAATAGTGGATATGACTCAACTTTAATATCCATTCACTTCAGTGTTGCTTATTAAAATTTAAATACCTTACATTTCCTACCTATGTGCATTTGCAGTATTCATATGAGATACTTTTTTAGTTTGAATGAGTAAAATTTTAGTCCAAATAATTGTATTTTATATTTCCAAATTGTTCTCCAACCCCTACTTTGAATTTTAATTTTAAATTCAAATAGCGTATTTGATATTTTAGGCAAGCGAATTACTATACCTGACATCAACAATTAATTTTACCACATCGTTTGCAGGAGCATCACATTGTGGAAGAGGGTGGGTGGTTAGGAGATTGGGGGATGTAAAATCCCATCTCAATGTTGGCAAAGAGATTGAAAGTTGGGAATTTTGTGGAGATTTGAGATCTTGAGTTGATAAATTATAGAATTACTATGTACACAGTACTTTTGATCAATAAAGTTCTTTACCGCAGACTTGTACAGACAATTTTTAAAATTTTCAAATGTCGATCTCTACAATTAATAAGTTACCAACTTCTTCTTAACTCATCAAAAATTGAAAGGAAATACCTTATGTAGTAGATTGTATAGAGAGCTTAGTAAATCAAGTTGGCTAGTAGTGCTGTTGTCACTGCCTAGTAGTTTTAGGGCTAATACTACCAGCCTACTTGTAACCTTAAGAAGTTTTGGTAATGTTTTAAGTTTATCACTTGACAAAACCTGGAATTCACCTGAGCTAAAACTTGTTAGTTTTCCTCCACGCCATGATGGTGAATGTAAAAAAACAAAAAAAAAAAACCACTTGTAACGTGCATAAGACCTTTATTCAAGGCACAATTATAGTTTAAAATTTTACTATTTTCCAGGGGAGAACCCATTTACTTCCAGTATTAATTTGGGGATATTCAAACCCCCAGATCCCCAATTTTCTCAATACTGCCCTTGTCACCTTAGAATTTTTTTAAATTTCATATAGCCTAGAGTCTCACTCTTGAAGGAAGTGTTTGACGACCCTGATTATTTGAAACATACCTAAAATTTAGAAAAAAAATTAACAGAAATAAAAATAAACAGACTGTAATAATACCTAAATCTATTTTTAAATTATATCTTTATTAATTTATGGAAACAAACTGTTAATTAACAATTTATATTATTTTTAGCTTTTTAATTCAACCATGAGCTTTAAGTTTATTTTAAAATATGTCAACAAATAAATACCTGTCAATTTAATGTTTGTATTAACCTAAATATTCTTAGCATGTGTACAAACATTTCATGTGTTCATAAATGTAATTTCAATAAATATTACAAGAATAACGAGATAGCTATTCAAAGGCAGTTAAGTTATCTGATGGTTGCAAACACCACTAAAACTAATATTTTATATTGATATTTCAAAATATTTTACATAGAATTTGCACCTAAATTATAAGTTTAGAGTGAACATAATTTGAATTTTACCGATACATAATAAATGTGAGATTGTAACATACCTGTGTATAAACAATGTGAACTCCATCGGTCACACTAACAGTTAAATTATATTTTTGCTTTCTTTCCCAATCCAATTGTTTGGCCAATAAGATGTTTCCTTCATCTCGGCCGATGAAAAACTCATTCTGATCATCTCCTCCTAAAAGGACAAAATTAAATTTATATTAATAAAATGAAGAGCTTGTCTGTCTGTCTGTCTGTCATGAGCATTGCGTAATATCTACCAAATGAAGAGGACTTAAATTTTAAAATTAGTAGTTCCTGTGCTTAAACATGTGCACCTTAAAGATATCATTTTAAATATTTGATTAGTTTTTTATAATTTATTAAAAACTGGGCCAGAAGAAATAAAATGAAGAGTTTTTTTTTTTTTTTTGTCTGTTTGAAGCAAGGAAAATCATTGCCTGGGATAGCCAAGCAATGCATTGTGTGGTTACACCGAATATTGCTGGGTACTTCTGCTAGTATAATATAAAATAAGCACCAAAAATGTTTTTAACCCATTACTAGACAGGTGCGTATCATAGCTATCTGCATAGACCTGGCAACCATTTTTCTACTCGTATACTCTTATCTGACAACTATTTTCACTACTCATTTATTTTCTAATTATTACTTTATTCATGGTCATATTATAGCATTGAACTGATAGCTCCATCTAACAGCTTCGAAGTATTCAAACTGGTTAAAAGTACAAGGGTTCATTGATAGATGGTATTACAACATATTACAATGACACGTTGATTCGAACCCGCACCAGGGAACATTTGGGCAAACAGAGTGTTGTGCAATGCCCGTGTCAAGGTGTTGTTCAATACCCGTGCCAGGGTAAGGGTTAAAAGCTCACTTTATTTTCACTACAATGCAAAAAGTAAATCATTTAATATTAGCATTATATATTTCTTAGTTTGTTTGCACACTTAGGTACCAGCACATTGGTTATTATCTTCTATTATAATAGATTCTAGGTCAAGCCCAAAAGTCATTGATTTACCATCTATTGAACGATAGGTTCTTGGTCATCCATGAGCCAAACCTGCTGTGTACTACTGACTGATCTAAGGGTAAACATTTCCTATTAATTTTGAAAAAACTATTATCTTACCAACAATATTGTACCAAAGCATGTCCCCATCTTCATCGACTGCCTGGATCAATGCGACAAGGAACCACACAGAGTCACTTTCTGTTATCTCAACTTCCTGATTTGATGATTTTATGGTTGGTGGATGTGGAGACTCTTTAGGGATCCCCGAAACTTGTATGGAAACCCGAGTTGTTTGACTTCTTTTAGGTGTGCCATTGTCTTCTGCTCGAATCTGGGGAAGGTATACTTTTTCAGTATGCAAATATTATATCATGATTGTTTTCGAATTAAAATTAATGTTTTTTTTTAACAATAAACTACATTTTACTTTAGCATAATAGTAACAGTATTTAGTGCATCCTAACAATTACTAGTAAAATATAAATTGTGTGTAAAAAAAGTTGAGTTACATTAATTGGAATTAAAAAACAAACTTACCCTTAAATCATATTCCTGACCTGGTTGGAAACCTCTCTGGGAATAAACTACCCCAGTTTTTGGATGGATTTTAAATTTTCCCATGCCTCGACCTGATTTAATACTATACTGCAAATCTCCGTTAGGGCCAATATCTTCATCATACGCAAGGACCTGTAAATAATTAATTTGAAATAAATATTTAACAATGGAACCACACGTAATATATTTAAGTTGAATATTTAATGCATAACATCTTAAAATAATAAAAACACTTCAAAGCTACTTACAATCTTGAAAAGGAAAGATATTAAATGCTCAATTAATATGAGTAACTAAAACTAGTGGGCCCTCACAAGTTGACGATTTAGAGTATTATCACTAATACATTGTTAATAACATTATATACCTAGTATATTCTACAAAACCACACACATTTTATGATTAAAAAGAAAAAAGATGCAATTACCAAAATGAAATATACTATAACTAATACCTTTTTCCCCACGAATATTTCAACACGGATGAGAAATATTTCAATATCTAATCAAAGTTTCTCAAGACAATTACAATTTTCTATTTAAAAAAATAACATTACACAATGAAAAATGTCAATTAATATTAATACTCCAAACCAATTTGAATAATAAATGTTTAGTATACCTATATCCTATAAAATGGTGATTAAGTATAATATTTATACACATTTAATCTACAGTGGGATATTTGAGTCAATATAAAACCAAACTATATAGTGTTTTAAAAAGAGAGCAGCAGTTTGTTTCCATGTTCAAGAAATTCCAAGGATTAAAAAAATATATTAACTTGAATATCAGATTTTTCTTTTAACTATTTGAAGATATTTTTTTACCTAAACTTTCATTTTTCTTATAACATAACTGAATTAACATGCACTTTTCCAAAAACACATTTCATCAATCTGTGTTTGTGTGCATTTGCTTCAAAACTGTGCAGTACCATATGTCTGCTCAACACAAACACATTCAATGAGTTCATACAATTCTCTGTGAAGCCAATATGTTCATATAGAAATTTCAGATGTTAACTATGCGTGCAAAAATCAAAATATTAGCAAATTTGAACACTATTTCATCTAAAAGGTAGTTTATTTTAAGAAATCACTTGTGTAATATAATGCATTTTATATTTAGTAATAAGCCATGATGCAATATGGAAAAGCTGAACTGCAATACATTATGTCAGGCACAAAATTTGTCTACTTATGAAGCATCAATTAAATAGTAAATGTATTTAATATGTACTGCTAATTATAATAATTCTACTTTTGAGAGTTTATTAAAAACATAAATATTGTGAACCATACTCAATGTTCTTATGAGTTTTATTGTAAAAAAAAAAAGTTAAGTACAAAATTATTAACATGCAAACAATTTTCTTACTTCATTTAATGTAAGCTTAATTCATATAGAATTAAGTATCAGTACCAAATTTACTAAACAAAATCTAACTTGAAACTAAACATTATATGATATAGTGCTAGTATGAAAAATACAAATTATTTCAGACAATATGAAATTAATATTAGTGGTGTATTTATAAATATAACTATCCAATAATTAGCCTACATTTACAACTGTGTTCAAACAAAGAAAGTTTATGGCTCTAAAATAAAACTTATTGATGATTTTCACTGAAATATTAACAACTTTAATTCGTTTATTGAAATTTTAAGACAAATTAGCCAAATTTCAATAAACCAGTTCAATATTTGTCCATACCAATGAGCTTAAAAACTAGATATAATGCCTTGTTATTTATATATTATTGGCTCAAGCCACCATCTGTACACAGTACTAACATAGTATGCCACTATAGCAAGACTTTGCAGTTGCGGCATTCATATCAAAAGTATGACCCTGCATTTAGGAGTATAACATTTTTTCCAGAGAAAAGTAGTTTTACAACAACAAAATAAAATTTTCCGAACCTCTCAAAAGTGGTGGGCTATTTCATATGATATTGGTGAGTAATTATGACAGCATCGGAGCTGACAATGATAGGTAATTTATAGTTACTTTGAAACTTAAATTATTTAAAAGTTCAAGATGTGAATATAAATTTTGTTCATAAATAAAAATAAAAAACAAGACTATGCATATTATGGAGATGCCTTGAGAATACACTGCAGTTGTAATAGGTGACATAAAATCAAAGTAGAATTGAGTCATTTGGATTAATTTTAACTTGTTTGATATATTGCAAGAATTCTGGGTTAGAGTTTACAATAAATTAAAGCTTGCATGATATCATAAACAGATTATATGAAGTGTTTAAATGGACATTTCTAGAATATAAATCTTACTAACATTATTAATCATAGTAACTAAAAATCACAAGGAATAACCCAAAAACTAAGGGGAATAAATCTTTGGTTTAGAAACCCCAGAAATTAGGTAGATTACTCTACAATCATTTCCTTTCAATTCATTTCAACATATTACATATATTTTGTGCTGGAATTGCGTTATTAATTTTACTATCATTTCTATTAAATTTGTTTATTGTAATTGCCTGTAAACAAACATGATGCATTTATTATTTATCTTCAGTGTTAGCCTGTTGTAGGGCTCAACTGTTGGCTAGCACATTAGTAAAGGAAAATGAAAATATTGTAGCCTGTATTCAATCAACTAATTGATCAAATCTTTTCTTTGTGTGTTCATTTTCATTTTAATATCATCTTATTAATTTTAATAAGAGATTTAAAACTTAAAAGTCAAATGTACCCTAGTTGAACAATTTGGATATTATAGTAGGGATAAAGCAAATAAATATCTAAAACATACTTAGAGCTGCTTAGATGTGGTAGAGGACTTCACAACACATCTAATTTTCTTTCTCTTAGCTTATTAATGCAAGAATACATCAACATCTGATACAATGACTCATATAATTATAACACAGTTTAAATGGATAGATTGAAAGTAATTCAAGACATATGACAGCACAATTCACACCCACAGAACATGCAAGAATTAAAAAGCATACAAGAGACATAATCATGCGTTTTCCAAGACAATTAGATCAAACAATCAGGAAAAAACTCAAAAAAACTAAAAGTTGTATTATAATTATTATAACAAACTAAAATGCAGTATTATGAAACATTTCTTCAGGTTTTACTTTCAATATTTTTTTACTTTTTTTAAAATTCCTTACCCTTAATATTGGATCTCCTGTTAGGGTGTTGGAATCAAAAGTCTCCCATGTTCCGTTTTCAAGAAACAAATCAACTGCTACCTCGACCTCATCTGTGGTGTTCTGTGCAGTGTGAAAACAATGTTACCTTGTTTAGATCTGGGGGAACTTATGGATTTTTTTAACTTTGTTCTCAAAATGAAAAACTAGATCAGGTTTTATTAAGTCATATTACTATAGTCTGAAAATATTAAAAATAAATCCAAATAAAGTAGGCCTATTTTAGAGATCAATCTAATAAAGAATTTAACTTTACAAAATAATAAACTATAATTTACATAACAGTCAATGCAGCTTAATAAGCTAGCAAAGAAGGTGTTTTAAAGTGTAATAAAGCTTACTAATATGTTCTTAAATACCATAGTTATATATATTCATAATTTTTTTACATACAAAGTTAAAGTTCTACCAAATAATACTTCTATAATATTTATTAGAGAGGTGAATAGACTATTAAAATCACACACTTAATGCACCATACTGGTATTCATTTAAAGTTATATGTTAATTTGATATATGTTTTATTATTGTATATATTATATATGTTATTTAATTTACTAATATCAATTATTATAATAGGAAAAGTAGTTTTATGATAAATACATTTAATAAAAATATGTTTTTGAGACCTGGATAAATTAATGTAATAATGTAATAAAATGTGTATTTTGTTGTGAAACATATGATATGTGATGTGATATCAAGTAAAATCTGTTTTATAAGATTTATTCATATTACAACTTAAAAAGACTAATTTAACAATTATATGCCTGAAGTAATAATTACATTTTAATGCATAACTCATTACATATGTAGGGTATTTGGAAATCCCTGATTAAAGAGAATTCTAATAGGCTCCATCAACATCAACTACCGTACTAGTACTTTGATCCATGTTACTTAAATTAGTTGAGAGGACTGTTAATACTTTTGAGTAGTAAACCTCTTTAATTGTTGCATTGTTTGTTGCACTATAAGCTAAAAACAAAGTTTCTCAAACACAGTATCTTGAGTAGGATTATTAGTGGCTATGATGTTGTCTCTACAGAAAACTTTTCATTAATGTACCAGTAATAAGGTCATTAATGTTATGTATATGTTACCATCCAAGCCCAATTCCAGGACAAACTGGATCAGACTAGGCCAAATCGGTACATTCTAAGAGCCTCAGGATATACTAGTTTAGCCTAATCTAAATTAATTAATCATGAAATTTTGGCCTCGCTTATAAGATAAACTAGTATGGCCTAAAAAATTTTTTGGCCCAATCAGGTTTAGTTTAGGTTTTAGGTTAGGTTATCTAACAACATTTGCACGCGATCTGTGCATGATGAAATATGTCCAAGGTTGATTCATCGTATAGATTATGAAGGATGAAAACTAGTATTGCCTGAAAATATCAGGCTATATCAGTTTAGCCTGAGAGCAGCAGAATGTACTGATTCGGCCTAGTCCGAACTAGTTTGTCCTGGAATCTGGTTTAGACGGTAACATATTATATAAACCTACAGTAAGCTCTCAAATGGACCTTGGAAATGTATTTACCCAGCCCTTAGTAAAAAAATAAACTCATGTCATAGAAATTGAATAGAGCCCCCCACCCCCCTCCCCCCCATATAAATCAGTAAATTATATTTGACTTATTTCAGTTGCAGATTTGTAGTTAAATAAATTATATTTTTTATTATTAAGTGATTTTGAATTATTTGTAGTTGTCCTCCTTTATCCTGGAAAGTTAAGCGTTAACTGTAGCTACAAAGTATAATACCTTTAAGAGGGTTGTGATTTAAACAAATAAAATTACCAACAATTAGAAATTATTTAAGTGGTACTTAAATCATATTGAAAAACAGTGATTAATATTGTTATCATACTGTCTAATAATTTTAAAACGATGCAACTAAATGTACTATTAATTAATTTTGATTTATTTTGAAAATAGAATAGTAAGCTTAAATTAAAACTGCCATTTTATTTTCCAACAATATAAGTATAATTTTATGTATTTTAAATTTATTTTAGTATAATTGAATATTTATATAAAAAAAGCCAGCTCTGATCCATCTTTGAGAAACTTAGTGCTTGAAGTTGTGACAGGTCCACAATAATTTAGTTAGTAACCCAAAAGCATCCCCACACCTGCCTCAATGTGAAGACATGTTATAGGATAAAAAGATAAAATCAATTTCCCAAAGCAAACATAACATAACTTATTACAATTAAACCAAACTCCAATTAATAAATATGGTTACAAAACATGAATATTTGTCTAATATAAGTTGGTAAGAAATTAGTGTATTTTTAGCTTTAGTAAATATATGTAATACATAATAAGATACTAACATTACCTGTAAACACTTAAATTAAAATAATTAGACAAGAAAACATGGTCTATCTGTTTATGAATGTATAATATAAAACCATATTCTAATTATTTTGAAGGCACCTAATATATATCCAAACTCATATTTTCAAATGATAAACTTTGTAGAAAATTTTAACTAAAAAATCGCTGTGTGAAACCTTTCAATAACTTTATATTTAAATATTTAATAAAGAAATTCAGTCATAGCATCCATACAAAAAGTAAAAGTAAAGTTTACATTTTATTTTTTTAAGTTTCAATTATATGTATAGTGAAGGTGCAAGTAAATAAATAAATAAATGCAGAGGCTTCTAATAAGACACAAGCATTGTCTGTTCATTCAGTGCACTTGAAATAGTGGAGGGATAGGATGAAGTGAGAAAAAAGCACAGTTGTGCCAACACTAACTTAATATATATCTCTACAAAGTTGTCCACATGTTGCATTGTGCAAGCACTGTTGCTTTGCTATGACTACAATGTTCTAAGAGGCAGAATGAAAGTTTGGAAATTTTTTTAAACTTAATTAGTTGCATTTTAATAGCAGAGTCTACATATATTCAGACTTTGTTCTCAGTTTTATTAGTCCAATAATCTAACTACAACCATACAGAGATTAAAATGCTGTGGTCTTATCACATTTTGAATCGGCTGCCATTGTTTTTGGGTCAGCCAATGGCCACAAAAGAGGCACTGTTATCAATATCAAGGTATAAAGCTTGTTTATACTTTCTTATATTCAGGTACTTTATACATATACATTTTAAATTAGGGATCAGCAAGTACTCAAATTTCGAGCTTAAGCTTTAACAGATGCTCAAGCTCAAAACTTGACATCTCAATTGGCTTGACAAATTCGAACTTGCTAAATAGATTTATTGTTTTATGCTGTATTGTATGTTTGGTAATGGATGGTTCATTGTGTACTATTGTCCCAACTTGGCTGGATGTTGTCTGTGCAGCGTGTAGCTATCACGTGCTATGTTCATTGTAAAATTAATTCCATTCTAATTTTAGAGATGTTTTATTTTACTATAACTTTATATCTTATTGTCTTTATTTTTAAACTTAAATAATCATCTGGTTTTTATTGAATAGTTGAGGTTCGAAAGTATGTATTTATTGAACTAAATCTTGGCCCAGTGCAAATCTCGAGAGCTTTCTGAGAGGTTCACTCGAGCTTGAATTAAAAAACTTAAATACACAGGGCTCTAGTTTCAACAGCATTGATTATATAAGAAAGTAGACACAGCTTTTAAATTTTATATTATAGATAAACACTGCTTACGGTGAAAGCTCACGGTTTTGAATTGCTGGGCTCCCCTATGGTTCTATAATATAAGCTACATCAAAGTGGAAAAAAGCAAGGTCAGGTTGCTACATTTACGAGTAAACGAAGTGTACATTAAACAGTAAAAGCTTCGTCTATTGATTATGTTATTTCTTATTTAAAAAATTATTCTACCCTTTATGACACAGCAATAAGTATATGTAGAGTGATTATGCATGCCTAGGGCACAAACAAGGATATATCAGATCTTCAGCCTTACGGAAGTTTCGCTACACTCCTTGAGCCAGGTTAAATCCATCAACAATATGGTTCACTAGTGTTAATGCTCAGTGAAAAAAGCACTTCCAAATGTGCAGTTGTTAAACAACTCACTTTTAATATGTTTGCCATAAAGAGACCATTGTAATTGTAATGGGCGGTCTACAAGCTGTTTGTAAGGTAGGATGATATGAAGAGGGTCAATACCCAAACCTAGCTTTGTGAAGCCGGCCAATTGAGATTGACTAGAGATGGATGGATGTGTGTGTCTGATCTCTATTGAAACCATGTTTAAAATGACATATTTTTTTAAAATTAAAAAGTACCCCTTGATGGTGCCTAGTGATACCCGATATCTGTGTTTAAGGACTCAAGCTCTCCCACAGAGCCAGACTAAAGAGGCAACCTGTATTACCAAAACAATCTTTCATTTGCTCTAGGCAGACAACATCTTCTAGAGGTGATGGCAACTATGTGGCTTTTTTTTATAAACAAGTATGGCACTCATGAAATTTAACCAGGTTCTGGGAACAGTTAAGATGTATAAGATTTCAGTTTTAGTTTAATACAGTACTTTGTTGTTATTGTTATTTAGAGAAAGTTCAATAACAATAAGTGAGTGCTTTAAAAATATTGGAATTTTAATGTAAACGTTTTGTTTCATATCCTTCAGCCGAAAACTGAAGTGAATATAATCACGCTGAAAATGGCAACTTGGATGGTTGGTAGGCTACTGTATTATTATAGACAAAAAAAAAAAATCGGAATGTAATTCTTTTATAATCTGGGATTTTATCAATCATTTCAAACATAAAATTGTTTTAAAATGTTACTTAGAAACTAATGTAGCCTCAGAAAGAACTTTTCAGTATGGATTATAATAGGTGCACAAGTACCTAACTTAGCAGTGAAACTAATGTAGCCTCAGAAATAACTTTTCAGTTTGAGTTGTAAAAAGTGAATAATTAATTACCTAACTGAGCAGTTACCAACAAATTTTAGAAACATATATTTTTGAACGAAAGTCCAAGATAATGATACATTTTATTCTTCATGTTAATTGAAAAACAATTAAACTTACATGGTATTCCAAAGATTAATGTTGATAAAAATTAATATTATGGACAACTTGAAATCTAAAGTTTTGTTAGAAATGCCATCATACCAATTTTTATTATTATTATCACCGCGTCTTACTACCTGTTCGGGTTATACGCACTTACGCTAATGTGTAATGGTAGGGTGATTGTGAGATGATAACTTGGATGGTTGGTAGGCTACTGTATTATTATAGACAAAAAAAAAAAATCGGAATGTAATTCTTTTATAATCTGGGATTTTATCAATCATTTCAAACATAAAATTGTTTTAAAATGTTACTTAGAAACTAATGTAGCCTCAGAAAGAACTTTTCAGTATGGATTATAATAGGTGCACAAGTACCTAACTTAGCAGTGAAACTAATGTAGCCTCAGAAATAACTTTTCAGTTTGAGTTGTAAAAAGTGAATAATTAATTACCTAACTGAGCAGTTACCAACAAATTTTAGAAACATATATTTTTGAACGAAAGTCCAAGATAATGATACATTTTATTCTTCATGTTAATTGAAAAACAATTAAACTTACATGGTATTCCAAAGATTAATGTTGATAAAAATTAATATTATGGACAACTTGAAATCTAAAGTTTTGTTAGAAATGCCATCATACCAATTTTTATTATTATTATCACCGCGTCTTACTACCTGTTCGGGTTATACGCACTTACGCTAATGTGTAATGGTAGGGTGATTGTGAGATGAAATGGAGGACCTAAAGTTTAACGTGGAATCCGAACCACGGCGGAGGCCTGGCATTCCCCACATCATACTCATTTTAATATATAAATAGATTACTAACTTAACTTAGCTTTTTTTAGAGTGATGGTTTTTAATTGATTGTTGCTTGATGATCTAATAATTGCTAAACAAATTAGTAAATTTGTACAATTTGTGGTACTTAAATAATGTGTGATGATTGCAGCCATCCCTACAATCCAAAGGTTGGCACACTATTTTACTTTCTGGTACCCGAACAAGCTGTTTCCAAAATAATAAACTATTTTAAGCACCACTTAAAATCAAACTACTGTTCTCTAAGATATCATTTAATCCCTGAGACAAAGATACATATTAAAAAGTTTCAATCACGTAGACAAGATTAATTTTAAAATGTGATTTAATAAAAAATTAACCTACTAGTTTGTAAAATGTTAGTTACATGTGTGCATAATATAATGGGTTTTAAAAACTAACCATTTATATTTTTCTCACAATTCATTAATTAATAGGATAAAATAAAGAAAGCATGTTTGGCTAAACAAATCAAACTATTAATTTTGTTTGTTAAACTAGGCACCCATGACTGTTTTATATTTTCTGTGGCTTGTAGGGACTAAGGAGAGCAAACGCAGAGATTTGTTTGGCAAGCCATGTAGGAAAATTAGCTTTAATGTATTTTTACATTTAATATTAAAATAATATTGGAATTATTTATTTATTTTGCCAATACAAAGAGTGCTTCTCATTAAAATGAACAAAGTATCTTATTTTTAAAATTGATATTACCCCTCCATAACATGCTTGTTTGTAAAACAAATCAATACTATATTTTCTGCTTGAAATTATTAACTGTCACTCATTGGCCCAAAGCAGGAGCAATAAGTACTCAATGAATGCTTCGGTCGATGCAAACATTAACACCAATGTATAAAATAGTAATAAATGGAATCACACAAGAATACCAAAATTTACAGATTATTTCAGATTGAATCCAAGAGTATTCAAGGAATTATAAGGAGCAGGAATAAACAGTAACTTTCACGAGAAAATTCCTAGCACAACACACAATAAATTGGAAAAATGAATACAAAAGTTGGAATGAACAGTAACTCTCAACAGTAAACTAACAAATAAGAATGAGTATAAACAAATATTTGCACCCATTCTTCCAGTTAAAAGTCTCACATGGTGAGTGGTCAACTTCCCCTTAATTATTACCCTTCTCTCCACAGCCTTTTGTAAAACTCATTCAACAAATACGTGTGATTTAAGTGTAGGGGGGCCACATCATTAACCAATTATCACTTAATTTGTCACCTACAGAAGCCAACTGGCTTGAACATATTTAATGGATATTGTCTGAACTTCTTTTAGAAGGTGGGAACTCGCTCATCTGAGAGGTGATCCTTTTAATCGAGTTTTCTGTGTGAACAAACTCGGGTAATAATGTAGGAATATGAACTGGGGTGAGCTCATATTAATTTGTTGTGTAAGGCTACGCTCATTAAAAGATCGTTTATCTTCGTTCCCAAACTTTTTATTTTGAATTTTAAATTATTTTTGTTTGAAGAATGTTTTACAGAATGCGGGGAAGGTGTGTGAGCTAATCTCTTTGCCACCTTTACTTATTTTTGTCTTGCAAGGGATAACTTACCCCTACGGAACAAGAATAAGCAGAAATTTCACGCAGAAAACATTTTTAGTGCAAAGCAATAGATGAGGTTGGCTCATACCATCCAAAAGGAGGTAGTTATAAAACTACAAATATATGCCTCGTTTCATGTATTTTTACCACCTACCCTTATCTTATAGAATAAGAAGTCATTATAATGCTGTATGACTATATATACACATTAATTGAAATAGTTCTGCTACCTTTACTCAACAATTAGCATGAAAGAAACCTGCTTCAGTGGCTGCAAGGTTTAACATGCTACTCTCGCAGTAGACTAGACTGCTGATGATGGAGAGATTCTAGTTCAAATCTTGGCCGGGTTTTCTGAGGGTGATTTTTCCAAAATGGATTTCCACTTTTCCTCCCCAAAAAATCAGGTACACTTCATATAAATATAACCTCCCTAGTCCCTAAAACCAATAGTGTAATTAGTACATAAGCGTAATAGCCTTAACTAGTAGTAAGGCACAGTGAAAAAAAAAACCAATGTGGGAGAAGCACATACCTATTTGTAAAGCAGATTGATTGTGTCTAAATTATGTCAAAATAAAATTGATAATACTAATATTATGCAGATAAAGTTTAAGCTTTAACACTAAGAAGTATATTTTAGCATTTATTTTTAATTAGATTATTTGCAACAATACTTTTTATACTTTAATAAAACTATAAAATTATAGTTTATATTAAAATTTATTTTACATGTTTCTAAATTATATAGGCCTATTAATATAATACTAAGCTTGCATTGCACAAATTAAGTTCAATCACTAAGATATGTAAATTTAAATGAAAAATGCTTAATATAGCCATAGCTTTTTTTTTTTCAAATAGCATAACCTACTATCTATTTTACAATGCACTCATTGAATGCCATTCAAAATAAATAACTTAGTAGGATTTTGGTAGGAAGGACTTTATTTGAGAGTTATGAAAAATAGTTAACAAAACTAATTTTCACATATTCATTTGTCAAGTCATGTAATCTGCAGCTGTCATTTTTGATAAATACTCTCAATAACTATAAAAACATACTACAATTAAAGTAAAATGTTATCATTGTTGATCATGAAAAAATATGCTTACATGAAAGGTCCTTGCTGTCAAAATCCTATTATACTTTAAATAAAATAAAAAAATCACAATTTTTTTTTTTTTAGGATAATTAAGTTTTTTTGTTCAAAAGTTAATTTTGATAAAATTATTCTGATATCAAACAGAAGGGTGTTCACATCATAAGCATGCATTTTATACAATTTAGAATGGTGTAGGACGAAAAACAGATGTAACCAATTACAAAAGAAATAGTTTGGCGTGAATGCATGCCGTGAAAAAATTGTGTACCATAAGTAGAACATTAAAATTACGGAAAGAGGGCACAAAAATAAAGTTTGGTCACAACTATGACTTGATTTGTGTTCAAGAGCATAATAAAAAATAGTGAGTGTGTCCACAGTTAAAATATAAACATGCATCATCTTCTATATCTGGTGTAAGACACTGACTGTTAAACACCCTACAGTTTTGGGGCCGTATTTAAAATGCGTGTTTGAATTCTCAGTATCTTAAAATGGTATTTATCTTTATATAGGCTTTGTATAAAATTAAAATCAAAATATACATATTTAATTGCTATTACCAATGTAACTTAACATTTTAAAGAGGGTTGCTAATATTCTTAAATAGTTCCTATCAATAAGGACTAGTAAACATCCTCAAGGTCAAGTAGAAGCTAATGAGAGTTAAGGCTAGTATTTTGGCAGTTTTTGGTCTATTTTTATTTTATATATTTAGTTTAACTTTCTACATAGAGTAATATCAACCGTTCTTGAATATATGTTACAATTATTGTGACATTTGATTAGCAAATTTTTAAAAGAAAAGGGAAAAAGTTATCAAATTCCTTGAGGAGATAATTTATTAAATAAGCCAGAAGCAATATTTTCAATTTGCTACGAAATAGAACCACTTTTCAGCTTTTAGCCAACCAACAGTGGGGGGAGGGAGGGTCAATGGGTGGCAGAGTGGTCGATAGCCCATATGTACGGATCAGCATGCTTAGTTTATCAGTTTGATTATTTTCCTTTGAAAAGGCAAATAATTTAATGCTTGCAGTTAAATGTGTCAAATTCACTAATACTCACGCAAGGATATTTTTAGTTTCACCCTCCTGAAATGTTCAGAGTTATTTTTATAGGCATAGAAATGTCTTTGTAACAGGTTTGCCACTATTTTTTTAATACAACATTCCCTGTATTTTTAACGTTTCCCAGAAGATATTGCCTTTTGTTTTTCAGACTTTTAGAAAGTAGTATAGAAGAATAAAACTTCATTTTTCATGTAATTAAATTATTGTGAAATCATAGCATTATTGTTTAGAAGAAGATGACTTGATCTTGGTGGGGGAAGATGATGCAGTTGCTACAAAGCCTATACAATTCATGAGGAAACTAAATCAAGGAGGGGGAGAGAAAAATTTGACAAGTGTTTTTAATCAATGTGCTTATTTCTTCAGTTTGATTTTTCTTCTATGCAAGAGCCTACTATTTAATGCTTGAAGTTTGTCCCAAATTCACAAATATTCCAACATTTCATTATTATTTTTTTGGTAAAAATCTTTGTGTTTTCCGTGTGTGTGGAAACATTGCTGTATTTTCTTGATTTTCCATATGTGTGAAAGCTTCAAACAGAGCCATGGCAGGTCAGTTGGCTTTATACTGACTGAGTGCTGTTCCAGTTGTACATTTTATGCATTAAATGGATCTTATACCTATTTATGTTACTATTGGTTTCATAGTGTGGCCATTGTTATGAAATTCCAACAGAAAAAAGTGCTTTCATTGTATAAAAGGATACATCTTGGTAATCCCCTTTGGTCTATGGTACTTTTTTCTATGCCATTGAATAAGCTTTTAACATATTCTTAAACTATCTAAAAACTAGGAGATATTTTTAAAAATGTATTGCTTGATGAAGTCATAAAGCCATAGTTTAAATATTGTAAATAGTCTGACTGGCTGAACTTCTTTCAAAATAAAAACTTGATAAACACAATATGATAACAAAATAGAAACTAACTTGATACGTTAGTTTGAGTTTAATATTTTCGCAAGTTTCTTTAACAACTATAAATTTGTGGATGTTAAGAATTGTATTAATGAAACAATTTAAGGTTTAGTATTCCATTTTGGACATAAGATAAAATACCGGATATTTAGAATCAGAATACGATCAGAGGGAAGAATGGATTTAAAAAAAATAGTTCACCCAGGTTCCATGATACTATTAGTCCAATACCGTTGTATCAAAAATTTTATAGGTAGTTTATAAAAAATGTAAAAATGGAAACCCATATTTTTCTTATGTTGTATCTGTAATGGCAAACCTAAGAACATGACACTTCAAAGTAGTCGGAAAATTATTCCAGCAACCAGCGGATTTTTTTATTGACAACAATTTTTGGAGAGGCAAAAAAAAAAAACACTATCTAACACCAGTTAGAAATGAAAATTAAAACACCCGAGAAATTTCAATGACTTACTTGGAATAATGGCAGGTCGTGATTGGTAGACTCAGGGATGTTGACCTTGTAGAAGTTTTGTTTGAACTGAGGGGCATGATCGTTCACATCCTCCACTGCTATAACAACCCTTGTGGTGGAAGATAAGGGCGGTTCACCATTATCACTAATGGTCACCTGAAATCAAAACCATCTTTATGATTGACTGATTCATTTTAATTAACCTGAAACACAAAATTAATTGCTCATTTAAAAATAATATTACACAATATATATAAAATTACAAGCCATGAAAATTAAGTAATTATTTATAAATAGGAAATTAAATGAAGTTATTTGTTTCATTTTGTTTTATGATAAGAACTATAGAGAATTTATTGTCTCATTAAGTGTGTAAGTGTTGTAAAGATGTTTTACTTAAATTGAATAAATATATTTTGAGAACTCAATCATAATTTGAAATTAAATTTCTACTTTTTAAACTATTTTTGACTAACACCATGGCTATACTAAGAAACCTACCTGTAAGGGTATAGAGAATAGGAAAATAGATATAGTATATTTGAGCAAATGAGTGTGAGTAAAGGATGGGTAAAACCATATTGATAAATAACATGTTTAAAACAACTCTCAGTGCACTCAAATGTCATACATTTTACCCAACCTTTATGCTTTATAGTGTCATAGGAACATATAATGGAACTATCTGGCACGAATGCTTTCATTGTAGTGTAAGGATAGTAATGTTCATTTGCATTCTATTTCCTTTAATAAATGTACCTCAACGGCAGTTGCCTTTCCTCGATTACTACTAATTATTTCACCTGCCTATATGAATTTTGACCAACAAAATTGAATAATCATTAATTATGATAGTTATAATATAAAGTAAACGCATTTTTATTAATTAGTGACATTTAATTACAGAAGAGAGAAAAAATGTTTTTTAAACATGTACAGGGTCTTTCCTAAATGATTTTGCACTCTCCTTCCACACACACACACGCGGGTAAACTTCCTATAAAGCCAACCTTTCTTAAGCCCGTAAGTGTAATTATATTCCATTCACCGTAGGAATTGACTTCTGAAAGTCCTTTTTCCCTGCCATAAATCTACTATATAGTAGGATATTGGTAGGAAAAAAGACCTTTCGGAGAGTAATTCCTACCGTGAATGGAATATAGTAGATAAGGGTATAACCTAAACAGTAAGTGAAACATAGCAAAAAAAAGTGTTTTATATGATATCTAAGAATACTGCTGTGGTAAGACAACCCATTTAAGCAATGTTTCTTAATTTTGACAAAAGACTTTTCACTTGCAAAAATATTTGGTAGTGGTGATAACAATAGACTTATTTTACTTCCTGTGCTATCAATAAAAAAATCTATGTGGCAACATTCAACTTCAACATGTTTGTGTTCTCTTTCTATATATATATAAAAAAGATAGAACATTTTAAAGTATAATGGTGACCTGGCGGTCTAGGGGTAAGGTGTCAGTCAGACTTCTGTGCTGGCGGCCGGGGTTCAATCCTCGGTCCCGGCAAAGCTTTATCTGATTACCAAACCCTTCCTTCACCTCTGACAAGACATCTTGTGAATGTGAGGAATGCCAGGTCTCCACCGTGGTTCGGATCCCACGTTAAACTGTAGGTCCTCCATTTCATCTCACAATCACCCTACCATTACACATTAGCGTAAGTGCGTATAACCCGAACAGGTAGTAAGACGCGGTGCTAATAATAATAATAATAATAATAATAATAATAATTTTAAAGTATAAGAAACATTAGGTTTGTTTATGTTTGAAGTACATCAATTTACCAACTTCAGTTTTTCCCTGTTTCCATCTGTCTTCAAACTTTGATCAAAATAAATGACTCTCGGGATGGGTTCAGGAGTGAGGTGTGAAAGCACAATCGGAAAGAGGTAAAATGTAAGCGGAGAAAAAAGAAGAGAAAGTTAAATAAGTAGGATAGAGAGGACACTCGTTTTAAAGCAAAGGTAGGGGGTAAGAGAATGTTAATGTAACGTGTAAAGAAGAATTACAATGTAGAAACTGCTAGAAGTAATGCGAGAAAATAGAAAATAATAACACACATTGACTGTGTCAAGACGAAACCGAGGATTGTAAATTGTGTGTTGCATGAAAAGTAGTGATTTTAAGTATTATGGACCAAATAAAACAAGACTATGTAAGAAATAATTAGTATAACAAAGGATTATTTCACTTTTTACAGAAAACTCATAGCAATTATATTAATTATTAACTAGAGATGGGTCAAATTCACTTTTTATCAAATTATAATCTTAATTTTTTTTAAACTATAGATCTTTATAATGGATCTAGCTATTGATAAGCATCATAAGAGCTCTAAGAAAAATTCAGAGTCAACATTTGAATAATTAAAACAACAACTTTAATCTGAATGTTACCAAATAAGTGGTTACGTGTAGTGTTGCTAGAGCAGGCATATGGATAGGCCTACCTATTTATTAATCATATTATTTTTAAGGCTATTTACAAGTGCAGAAGGACTATGAAAAAGGGATAAGTTATTATAAAGAATTATATGAAATAACTGCAATGTGCACAACTGGTTAAAATTAAGGGTGATACCCTCAAATTCAAGAACAAGTGTGAGCGACAAAGAAGGTGGAGTGGTGTAGTGGGTGCATTGATTTGCAGCAAAGAAGATAGTAAATCAACTCACCTTCGACTAAACTCCATCTTTTGTTTTTCTCAACCCCCTTCTTGCATACCACACTGTCCAATATAAAGATATTTTTATCTTCCAAATTTTAAATAGCGATTTCATAACTTTCATACTGCTTATTTATTGTTGATCAAGCCCCAACATAATTAAAGGACAAACTTAAGAGCTAAAACATTCATTTAGCACTTAAGTGAATGCAATGAATGTTTTATAGCAAAAAATGTTAGCATTTAGTTTGTATTGCTATTTTCTAATATTCTATTATTTTATGTTCACATTTTTCTTTCTTTGAAATAATCCGATTTGAATCCGTAAAATAGTGGAGTTGAGCCAACTCTGCTTAAAATATATTTCAAACTCGCAATATATTTGTGTATTGTATAAAATGTGTTCGGTAGAAGAGGGAAAATATGCATTCTACAAGAATTATAAAAGAAACACTAAGGTTATATTTCAAGCTTATACAAGCTTAAGAAGGCATTTTTAAGTGTAGGGTTGTAATGGTTGGTTCTAAATTTTAGAGGCACCTAGAAAGGTACTACTGAAAAGCAAATATGACAGAGAACCAGAGAAAGAGAGGTACGTTAATATGGAGAAAAGGATAAACCAGGTAGAAATTTATGCTCGGTTATAAACTCATTCTCTCTCTCTCTCTCTCTCTCTCTCTCTCTCTATATATATATATATATATATATATATATATATATATATATATATATAAAGAGTAAGGAAAATTAATGTGCGAGAATAAAACTCCAACCCAAAACAACAAATAAATGAGTATTTTTCTCAAGCTCAAAGAAATAAAAATAAAACAAGTTTAATAAGTAAAAGTAAATTTTTACTCAAAAAGGTTTTTATTTGGATAAGATAGGCATAACGTAGAAAATTATTATTAGCACCACATCTTACTAACCGTTCGGGTTATACGCAAATGTAGAAAATGACTTTTTGCTTCAATCCAACGACACGTGTAATTTACTAAACTAAGCTTTGAGCTTTAGCACCCGTTCGGGTAATACGCACTTACACTAATGTGTCATGGCAGGGTGATTGTGAGGTGAAATGGAGGACTTACAGTTTAATGTGGGATCCGAACCAGGGTGGAGGCTTGGCATTCCACACATTCACAAGTTGAATTTACTAAACAAAATAATAGTAAATCAAAACCAGAACTGTTTATTACTAACATCAAAATATTTCAAGGAATGTCAAAATAAAAATATTTATTTTTACCTGCTTCGGTGGCTGCATGGTATAAGGCGTTACCATCGAGTTAAATTAGACTGCCGATGACAAGGAGAAAGGGGTTCGAATCTCGGTTGGGTGAACTGAGGATGGTGTTTTACAAAATTGTTTTTCACGCTCCCTCCATGCAATGTGGGTACACATCCTGTAAATTCATTGGCGTGAAACCCGAAAGAGTAGTAAGGCGCGTTGCTAAAATAAATAATCTCTAAATCAGGGAATTAAATCCCCAGAGTCTTACATAACCTTTCTAATCTCTAATTCAATAGCGAAATTAGTACATATGCGTATAGCCTGAATAGGTAGTATGCGTGGTGCAATATATATATATATATATTGTGTTTGGTAATTTTTTTGAATATAACATACAATAGTCATGTTAAAATGTATATGAATTATTCTCAAACATTTCCATAAAATCGGTAACCTATAAGTATGGAACGTAAAAAATAATATGCTAAGCATTGTTTGAGAATATATAAGTTTGAGAACAAACGGTTATCTTCAAGATATATATATATATATATATATATCAATTTTCTTTTCAGAACAGTTTGTTCGAAAATAGAAGTATGTTGATCAAGTTATACTTTTTATATACACACACCTCTATAATTTTAACAGTGATCAAATATCGATAACATTTACAATTTTCAATAGAAAATTGACAGCTTATTAACAAAAAATAAGAAAATGTAACAATTAATAAACATCGATACATTATCTTAGAAGGGGCGTGGAAAATAATATTAACATGTAAGAATTTCACTCGTTCTTGAGAAAACTGATATTTCCAAACGTATTATTTTTCCGCGAGACATGTTCGGTATCTAGCGCCATCTACGGTTTCCGTGATCCATCTGTTCTTGTAGGCGCGGAAGGATACTTTGGTCGGTTGTGAAGCAAAGCCACGCCTTTCACCCACGCGCCCACCATTCCACAAAATAGATTTTGGTCTTGCACTCTACAGAGCTAAAAGCCTTAAATATGTAAATTTTCAGCTCTACATTTCTCAGACCTCCATTTAAAAAATATATTTGCTTCTACCTCGGTAACTTATGGTTTTATGACAAATATTTTCAGATAAAAGTTATTTTATCTTTAATGGTTCTGCAACCCTGCAAGGCTAGCTCTTTTACTATCTAAAAGAGTTTCAAAGATATACAAAAATAGTTCTAAAGTGGAGATATCCGTTTTTGTAAAGTCATTTTCACAAGAAAATGAAAAGACACAATTTTGTTTGTAATGTTTAACAGTCTCTCTACAATACACGGATTTTAATTTTCTTTTTTAAATAAGAGTTTTTCTCTTCAGTGTAATGCATTCGGCAAGAGAGTTATATGCAGACATAACTGCAAAAACAACTTTTTGGGTTTGAAGGCTCATAAAACGTCGACTTCTGTCAATGTCTCAAAGGTTTTTTTTATTTTTAAGATCACAATACTTCCCTATTTTATAGGGGTCACGAAAAAGTAAATGCATATAGACTCAGCGTTAGGAGAGACACAAAGACAATCTCAGCGCGAGACACACTGGTGGATAAATATTAGTTTAAAGTTGTGAATATCAATATTGTAAGTAGTTTTTCGTTTACTTTAGGCTGGTTCGCTGTTAATTGGAATGAATAGCGGTATAACCTTCAATTAAAGATTTTTTAATTCATGTAACGATGAACACACCCGCTTCGGTGGCCCCAAGGTCTAACGCTCTACTCTCACAGTTGACTAGATTGCCGATGACGGTGGGATCAAGGTTCAGATCTCGGTCGGCTGTACTGAGGGTAGTTTTCTTAAATGGTTTTCCACTCTCTCTCTCTCTCTCTCCGTGCAAATGAGGGTACACTTTATATTAATATAACCTTCCTAGCACCCAAACCATTAGCGTAATTAGTACTTAAGAGTATAGCCCAAACGTATTAAAGACACGCTGCTAAAGAGAATATATTATTTATAGCTGACCATTAAAAATAGATAATATTTAAATGTTGGTGTCCAAAGGTAGCTAGCTGGTCCCCTCCAAAGTAGGTTGCTTCCCGCCATTCTCTTAATGAAGTTGTGCTATTTTCTATCTCTTTTATTACTAAAAAAAAGTCTATATCCATCTTCATTTTTCTCAATAGTTTAAGATAAAGCCAGTGTAAAAATAAAAAATGAAAGTGAATCAAAGACAAGAAAGATGAAACGTCAGAGTGACCCGATTAAGTGGCTTATGACATCACTCTCGTGTTGGACTGGCCTGCTGATGACGGGTAGTTTGGGGTTTGAATCCCGGTCGGTTCTTACTGTGTTTTCCCCCCATACGGTTTCCCACCCTCCTTCCAAGCAGATGCGGGTAGATGACCTCTAAAATGTTCCCTTCCACATCCCTGCCTTATTAGAGTAATTATAATAAATGGATTTAACCTTTAAAGGTAATAGGCCTGGTACACATTGATATAAAAAAAATCAGTGAATAGGTGCACGTGGTATTCTCTTGTGCGACCTTTATTTCGTGTTTAGAAAGAACCCATTAAATACACCGCAAAAAATATTTTAATTTACCAGTCAGTAGAATATCACAATTAAAACTATATAAATGCTCATCAAAGTTAATTTTTAGTAAGTTTTTTTAATGTCAGCTTGGAAATGGGAAAGTTAACTCTGGCCCTAAGACATCACGCATCAATATATTTTAGCTCCCTGTTTTACCACCCGTTAGGGTTATATGCATATGTACTAGTTACGCTAGTGTGTTAAGGATGACTAAGGTTGAATTTAGAGAATGTGTACCCAAATTTACGTGGAGGGAGAGTGAAAAAACCACTTAGATAAAACCAGCCTCAATACACCCAACAGGGATTCGAACCCCGATCTCCCATCATAGGTAGTCCAGTATAGTGTGAAAGTGACGCCTTAGACTACGCGGCCAGCAAAGCGGGTATCAAGAATATTCTTGGAAATATTAATTTTTGTTTAATTATCTAGTTTTAATGATTTCGAGAAGTTGTACATGGTAAAGAAGTTAAGACTATTTTATAAACGACGGTTCTTATTGTTTATTAATGATTCCGATAACGTACTCTGTTTATATAAGAACCCCATGTGCCGATAGTGAAGTTACCGTTCATGCAAACGTTTTATGAGTCGTTATGACGCCGTATTAAAAATTAACACCACGTATCCGAATAGAATAAAAGTCAAAGCAAGTAAATTAACTAAACTACTTTTTCACTTTTAAGACCAAACTATTGTTTTTTGAGCCTTTAAGATGTAATACAATATAAATATACTATCTTAACTACGCATGAGGTAAAAAGTGAGATAACATCAGTTCCTTACAAGTTACTACTACAGCTACTACTAATAATAAAAAAACGCCGTGTTAACTTGGAGGTAGGCAAATTGCAGAGTAGCGTTGCTCATGATATAGAATATACAGCTACCTGCAGGAGAACTGAGATTGGTCCAGTTTTACCGAGATTTATTTTAGAACTATCATTGACTCGAAATAAAACTTTTCTTGCGACAGTGGTAATATTAGTAGGATACATAAAAAAAAATAGTAGTAAGACCCACGCAAGAGCGTTAGGAATGGTAGGATAAATCACGAATACCAGACCAGGAGCGTAAAAAAAGATAAAAACAATTACTACTAAATTAAGTACAGTTATTATTGTAAAAATATTGTTATTTTGAATATGTTGAAACAACACTATCCCTCAAAAGTGACAGATGCAAAACATATGGCATATGAAACGTTTTGGGGAAAACCATCCTCTGTACATCGGGCCGGGATTCAAAACCCGATCTCCACATCAACCTCAAATAATAACAGACGAACTTTACATTTAATTCGTGTGGCCACCAATGTGGGTTACACAAACATTGATTTAGTAGCTGTTAAGACTGTTAGTTAAGTCTCAATACATCGTGGTACAAATAATTAAAATGTCAACTCTATGTTTAGAAAGTATGCGTTAAGTACCCTCAAATAAATAAATTACGAAGAGATGGCAATATGAACCTGGTGTTGAAATGTGGTTTGACATTATTTAAGGATAATATGATCTTTAATTTATATGTATTATCTAAATCTTAATTTTACATATAAATGGCATATGTCCCGGAGGGGTAGTAAGACACGGTGCTAAATAATAATAATAATAATAATAATAATAATTTATATTACCTTTATTATAGTGCTGGCCAACAGTCGTAAGATCTATAACAGGCCAGCACTGAAAAGTACACAATTACCTTACAAAATCAATATAAATATTTACATGAGAAAATAAGATAAGCAATAATAGTTTAATAATTTTAGATATTGTTGAATAGTTCTGAAAATAAAAGTAATTAATAATGATAAAAATAAAAAATAACAATAATGACTAAAGAATGGTTACAAGCAGAAACAATAAGCAAAATTTTTTTTCTTCAGAATATTATAAATTTAAATATTATGGCAGAACCTCTTAGTGATAAATGATTGATATGGGATTTCCTTAAATAACTCTTTAAGTTTAGCTTTCCTTTTATAATAAAAGTCGAATTCGACAAATCTAGAATTTGCACTATGGATATAACGACCTTTAGGGCTCATCTTATAAGAGCTATTGAGAAAAAATAATTTTGTATCACGAGAAACCCGAGAAGGGATATGAACGCCTACATGAACAAGGGAAAATATGCAAGAAATTTTGCTATTGAAAATATTAAAAACAAAAAGGCCATCACAATAAAGTCCACGCGAGAAGAGAGTTTGGAGCCCTAAGAGGTTTCAAATTATGTCAGCATCATAATACATCCGGTTAATAAAGAATTTATCATAACACACAGCAACAAGTTTTCTTTGAAAGTTTTCTAAATAATAATAATAATAACAGCAACAAGTAAGACGCGGTGCTAAATTATAATACATATAAATAATAATCCAAAGCTTATCGGCCACAAACTTGGTCACGCCATCTCAGGAGTCGGAGGAGTAAAAATTTCCTTTACGAAGAGAGAAAGCAGGCAAGATAAGTTATGACCCATAGTTCAATATAAGCGCTATTAAGTGCACTTGTAGCCCTAATACTGCGCTAATTGCCTGAAAAAGCACCAATACAAATATTATTTTCTACTAGTTCAAAATAGTGGACAATAGCTGGTTGGATCAGATTTTATACTAGTTTTATTATTATTATTTAAGGGATCATATTTAGCTTGGATTTTAGCAAGATTGTTGTTCATTAACTACGTCTTATATATAAGCTTATATTTAGTAATATTATTTAAAATTATAATTAGTTGTAAAGTATTTACTGTAAACAAGTTCTTTTTTGAGATGTATTTTTTAATTAGTATTAGAAAGATTAAAGTAAATATTTATTTATCTGCATATTGTGCGTTAATTATTTTACCCTCACTGGCAGTAAAATTATTAATAGTAATTAATTAATGATTAATATAGAGCAAATAGTTGAAAAACAAGAAGCTTATTAACAGATATTTACTTTTATTTTTTCTATACTATTAAGTATTATCTCGTCCTACCAAAACGAAAGGTTTATTTTAAGATAATTTATCACCAATATATTCAGCTTTAGTTAAAATATATAAAAAAATTATGCCTTTCATTAGAAACGTTTACCGATACATTGTTTAGAATTGAATGCGGCAAGTGTTTTTTTTTAGTGGAGTGGGACCTTGTTCAATCTAAGGGTACTTTACCCGCTTCTCTATTCAAATTTGTGATGCACCATTATTGTCTGAAGAGAGCGTGACTCTCTGAGGGGAGCAAATCGACAAAGTACCCGCGAGCCCATTTGAATCATATACGGAGCACCGCTAATACTGACCAAACAAAACATCCCCTTTACGATCCGTTTCAAAGTCCTTTATTCCTCTGTCGGGAGTATTTGTGTGAAAGGGGGGAGGGGGGTTACGGTGAGGGATAGGGGGGACTCTCAGTCGACATTGTGGATAGCAAGCACGATCATCCGCACTGTATCGCCTCGCTTAGTCCGCGGGAACCATTATTCTGCACAGCGGCAGCCAATAACTGTCCGGACAACTTGCCGCAGATTAACTCGAGGATCAACCTTCCCCCGTACCCCCAAAAACCGCTTTTACAAACTCGTGTGCATTCCTACACTACAACCCCCTTTGTACGACTTGATTTGATAACATTTGTCGAAAGACTAACGGGCATAAATCACTCAGACTTATCGTTACTTAAAACACCCAGTGTAATTTTCAAACTTTTCGTCAAATTGCTTAACTAATATTCAATATTTTCCAGGTTATAAATATCACTGTGGTTTTAAGAGAACATTATCTAAGCTACTTATTTTTATAACAAAACATTTTGATGGCTAACAGAAATAAAACATTGCTTCAGAAAATACGTTTAGTTAATTTTTTTACGTATATTAACGGTTTTCTATTATTTGTAATGGAGATTGCAGAATTTGAACAATACTTTTTATCTTCATTTAAACTTATTTACTAAGACAATGTTTTATTTATTTTGCTTAAAAAACTGCAAAAACTACTTAATTTAGCTCGAGTTCTCTTTCATCCAACCTTAAGAATGTCCAAGAAAGTCTCTAATTATTTTTTAAACATTTTATTTTTGTTTGTTTGGGAAACCAATAATGATGGAAATGATATTTAGTAAGGATACCCCGCAGCCGATATCATATATATTAGTATTATTACTAACACCACGTATTACTACCCGTTCGGGTTATACGTACTTACGCTAATGTGTAATGGTAGGGTGTTTGCGAGTTGAAATGGTGGACCTCCAGTTTGACCTGGGATCCGAACCACGGTGGAGGCCTGGCACTCCACACATTCACAAGTTGTGATTAATAAACGTCTTGTCAGAGGTGAAGGAAGGATTTGGTAATCAGATAAATCTGTGCCAGGATCTAGGATTGAACCCCGGACCCCCACCACAGAAGTCCGACACCTTACCCCTAGACCATTAAGTCACTCACCATATGTATTAGTAAATTTTTGAAAAAATGACACCTGAGCACGGGACAAATCTTGGATAGCTCAGTGGTAGAACATTGGCCATGGTCACGGGTTCAATTCCCATGTTTAGATAGGATTTAAAAAAAAATACGAATACAATCTACGGGTTGTGTTAAAATTTTATATTTTACACGAAAATTTAAATAAGTATATTTTTTAAAATTATCTCAAATGTGCAACCAAAATAAAAAGTGTGTTACATTACATTTTAAAATTGTAAATTAAGATTTAGGTTAGTTGGCTAAAAAAAATTGTTGTTGACAAATACAATAAATAGTTTTGAAATAAGTTATAACAGTTTAAAATAAAATTTGTTGCTCAATATCTATGAGTCTAGAAAAAATAAATTATCAGTGGGCACACGGACTAGATGTTAGGCTCATAAATACGTCAAAAGTCTTACGAATGGACATATATTACAATTAGAAAAAGTTACTAGATCTACTTTGATATGTTTTCATACGACAAATCATCAGTTCTTCAGCTGTCAATTTCAACAGATACCATCAATACGTAAAAAATAACATTAATAAAGTAGTAAAACGAGATCTATATTTACAGAAAAAAATATGTTTGTATTTTCTAAAAGGTCCTTCCTATGATGATTGGAATGTATTTAGAGTTATCCAGAGGAGTTGAAACCAAACAAACTTTTACCAAAACATTGGCGATGCGATCCAGAGTTTGAAGTGAGATAACACCGTGTTGCTCCAAGCCAAAGATCGTCCTTCCGACGAGATTCATGGTGACAGTGCGACACATGTTCCACTTCTAATTCTTTTAAAAAGACCTGATAAATTTTCTGAGTCAACATCTCTCCCCCTTTTAAGTGAGGGTTTCTAGAAACAAATGCCTGCGTTGTGGGGAAATTCGCCCTTCCTCAATTTTCGCATCGAGCAGACGGTATAGTAACAAGTTGACATATAATTTGTCACTGAAAAATAAAAGTTGGAACGGAAACTCTTTACTTGGACAACGTCCGGCTATCTTGGTACTTAGTAATAAATAAATACTGTAACCCTACTATTAAATTTTAATAAACATGTTAATATCAACGATGTATTACTCCAGTCACTATCTAAATAGGGTTTTTGCTTATATAATGTTTAATTATATTTTAGATTGTATTAAATTTTTTTTTGCTTACTGCACAAAATCTGGGCGATTGATGGGCCTACTAATTTTAAATTGAATAGTTACGTTGTTTTTACAATCATACACTCTTTTGGGCATTATTTATTAAGCAATGCTATTAACTTTATAAAATAGAGACAACATAAGAGTAATTAAAAATCACCATTAGGAGCCTACTTCATATAATTGAGGAAAATCAAATAAATTCACGTAAACATTTTTTATTTTTTTTGTTCTATTTTTTTTATCATGTGACTAAGGTCACATACTTTTGAGAAAACATCTTACCAAATATAGAAAGACGAACCCAATGACTGATTGCACCAAACGGCCATCGGCTCGAGCACCATATACTTACGAAGCAATAGCTCCTTCGAATGTTAGACAGCTAATAAGGAGGGTCTGGGCCGGTAACATCAATCTTGGAGCCCATTACACTGACGATTTGGGGGCCCCCTTTTGCCCCGCTCTAATGTTTAACTTTCATAGAAGGGTAGAATTAAAAAAGATAATGGTTTAGATTCCCATGTCCAGGTCTAATTTTTATATTTTCAGAATATTATATTAATTTGCTCAAACCTATTTTTGATTTCAGAGATAAGGGAAGTCATTATTACTACTTGAAGAAATTGATCTTAAACGTTTTCTTTGGGTTTAACAATGCCATCTCATACTTTTTTCTAGCTCTTCTTTTGAGTCGTCCCTGCTTAAATTCTGCTGGAATAGCCAAATTGGCAACCAGTTTTGCTTCAGAGTGAGTAATTGGCCACCTTTCTCTCAAAGCTTCCATTTATTGCTTCAGCTCATGTATATTTTTCTTTGCAATTTAAAAGGTGATCTTTCTTGATTGTAGAGTAAAGTTTCTTTCATCAAAACTTTCAACACCTTTAGCAAGATAGCAGTCATTAATACTTTGTTGAAAGAAGATAAATAATCATGCAAACCAACTGTTTTATAATGAGCTTCATGCGTGAGTTTTTTTTCCGCCCGGATAGCAATTAAATATGCTAAAACCTCAATAACATTGGGGAGATGCCGAACAGCTTCTTTCCAGGCACTCCAACGGGAGTGACTGGCTGTAGGGGGGGGGGAGGACAACCTGTCCTTTCTGTGAGCATTGATGATCTGATAAATTGAATTCAAACAATAACGTTTTTAATTATTTGACCAGCTTCAGCGGCAGAATTGTCTGAGGCATCACTCTCATCTTAGGTTAGTCTACTGAATACGGGGAGATCAGGGTTTGAGTCCCAATCTACTGAGGGTGGTTTTCCCTAAATAGTGTCTTACTTTTCTTCCAGGCAAATGCGGGTATATTACCTCTAAAATGCTTCCTTCCTCATTCCTATCCTATTATATACATGCGTATAGCCTGAGCACGCAGTGAGACGTGGTGATCAACATAATTATTATTTGATCGGTTTAAATTTCAATGTTTTGAAAGGTTATTTGAAATTTAGTGAGTTTTTCTGATATTACAATAAAAATTAGTAATGCATACGTTTTAATACTAAGGTTATTTAACACCTTGATATAGGTGGAAGAGATGAAGAGGGAGGTTAGAGGGAATACTAACGCATTTAGGTGGGAATATTACCAAATCCAAGTAAAAAATCGTACATGGAAAATTATCCCTTATGCACCAAGCCTTGGCCTTCACATCACAGGAATTACAGCGAGTCCAACATCTTGGATTAAGTGACCCCCAGTGCGGGTACCGATGTTTATTTTCTAAAACGCTTCAAAATTGTTTTGTATTTAACATTTAAAATAAAAACATATATTAGCGATTTAAAAAAAGTGTAGAAACGGAGCCCCACAAATGGATTAAGTAAATAAACGTGAAATACGTAACTAGTTTTTTTAAATGAACGAGGGGGATGAAAAAGTAAATGATCAAAGAGAATAAATACTTCGGTAAAAACTCTTGGTCAAATCAAATCCAAAACCATTTAATCCTTTGACTGTTAGACATGGCCCCTAAACTAACAAAAATCAAAATTAGACAGACACACACACACAAAAAAGTCCAAGTATATGGATAGAACCCCTTAAAAGCAAGAGCCCAATTTCGTGCTTACAAAAGCACCTAAGAGAAAATTGAAAACGTCAATGAAAGGGTTATTTTTCTTCTCTTTCTAGCGATTTCAAAGAACGTTTCTCTACAATCACTCTTAATGGCGGTAAGGATTCTATAAAGAGGAACGAAATGCAACAACTATCTAGTAGACCTTTTATGTCAACAGTGTGTGTGCATGTGTGTGGGTAGGGGGGAGGTTATAAAAAAGTAAGGGGAAGAAGATTTTCCGGAAATTACCCGAAGAGGGATGCGGATTGTATCCAAACGGACTAGTTAAAAGAGTTAGTAGACCATAAAATTAAAATATGTTAAGGTCATTTAGACCATCAAAATTTTATTGCACAATTTTTAACAAGCGTACATAAGATATAAATAGTGATTCAGTGCTTTCAAATTATTACAATTCACGTGTTATAAGGGGTCAAACTTGCTATTTTATGCTTTTACCGTACCATTGTTAAGGCGAAGTAAATACTGTATGGTGCTAAAATTTATAATAGCTAGACATGCATATGAGGTGTCAAGAATGAAATAATTAAATTAATATCATTAATTTAAATAATAAATATTTAGTAGACTATGTTTATATTATTTTTAATAATAAAATAAGTGTTATTAATATATAATTATAAAATTAACATACATTAATAAAATAAATGTTATTAATATATAATTACAAAATTAACATACATTAATATTATTTAATTGAAATATATAATATTAATATAATTCCACCCTTTTGGGTTATAGGCTTATGAACTAATTACGCTAGCCAACGGTTTAATGGATTGGGGAGTTTATATTAATAATTTGGGGGGGGGGAAGAATGGGAAACCATTTGGGAAAAACCACCCTCAGTACACCCAACCGAGATTCGAGCCTCGATATCCTCGTCATCGGCAATCTAGTCTAACATGAGAGTAGCGCGTTAAATCATGCAGCAACCAAAGTGGGTCGTTTGTATCTGAACGCAGGTGAATTAATACTTTTTGACAAAACCTTAGCCCTCAAAACACAAAATTCAAATAATTCTTTTTTAATTTCAAAAGAAAAGACATTTTTAGGAAATATAAACATATTTTTTGCAGCCAGCTTTGATAATATTTTACTATATTATTAGTGTTATTTTACAAGTATTGACAATATCTATCAAAATTAACAATTGCACATCACATGACTTTGTGTATGACTACATGAAAGTAGATATAGTAAACTTTCTAACTAGAAGCTTATTCTTTAATCCCTTCTTTTTTATTGGTGGCACTATTAAGTTGAGAACTTATTGTTTTAAGTTTATTCTATCTTAATATATATATATTTAAAAAATATATTTTTGCTAGTTTTTTTATTTTGAACAAGTTTTTTTAAATTTAAGATATTTATGAAGTTTCTTTAATATACATCTATTTTAGTATAGGTGGTTTGTATTAATGGTAATGAATAATGATTATTTTCAATCTTTTAGTATATTTAAATAGTAAAACTTATAAGTTATAAAGTTCTTTCTATGAAAATTCTACTTTAGTTCGTTTATTGAGAAAAAGTATATCGACAACAAAATCCTAGAAATCCTAAAATCCGTTTCAACTCTTATTGACCCCTCGGATATTAAACTCAACCAATGAAAAAGAACACGCGAATATATTTCTAGAGTTCTGGCATTTTAATTATTTATCCTGGCATAGTTAATTTTTTTTTTAATCTGTCAAACATGTGTGTACACAATATAACAAATGAGGTCAACCTGGCACGTCATATCAGAGTTGATATTGTGTGTTTTTAGTGCAAATAATAGAACAAGTACACGAGATTTGTTAATATGTAGGTGACCCGTATAGGTAGACACACGGTATCTATGTCAGTGACGTCTTGTCTGGTTTGCCGGTGATTGGAAAGGGGTGGTGGTTTGAATTTAGACTTATATTATTTAGGGTGGATTTTTTTCCCTGCGTGGTTTCCCGCTCTCCCTCCGCACATACACTAGTACATTAACTCTATATTATACCTTTCTCATTCTTACCCTTTTTACGTAAATGTAATGATCGCCTGACTAAAAAAAAAGTAGCGAACATAGTGGGGAGAGAAAAAAAAAGCTCATATAAATTTCTTGAAAATGAAGTGAAGTTTTCAGAGCATTTTAAAGGGATTTTTTCATCGACTAAAAATCAATTTAACCAATTTTTTTTAAACATATTAGATATATACACCAAACAAATTATCTCGAGGGCCGTTGTTTTCCCTTACGCTTGTTTTTTCACGCCCGAACTGGATTCAAATCTCGGCCTCCCCATCACGGACACACCAGAATTAACTCTTGACGCCTTTTCTCGAGTACGGGTATGAGTAAGAGATGTGGCTATTACTATCATGGTCAGACTATACAGCCTGTTCAACCCAAAAACTAAGCCATCTCAGTGGTCGGTAATAACATAGCTTAACGTAACGTATGATTGGAACGACCCGGAATGTTCACCCTAATAAGAATAAACGAGATGGAATTACTAGAGGTACCCAGTAAGATTATGTATAAACGTATTAATAAACAGCGCAAACACAGACTTATTTGCTATAAAACATATTATGTAGATGCTAATATACAACATTGACAGCTTACACATTTGTTTGCAGAAATGTAAGTCTACCAATAAACTTGTCAATCACATCAAATTATTAATTAATTCATATGTACCATCAAATGATGCGTAATAGTTGTCCACCACAGGAATCAGTCCTGGTGCTAGAATCAAATTAAAATAAGTGAAAAATTATAACGTGGACACTGGAATTGAATCCGGGGGTAGATTCCCGTGTTCAGGTTGTCATTTTTTCATTTTATTGAATTTTATTACATAGAATATTATTCCCAAGCTGAGAAGAAGATTAACATCAGTTTAGGTCATTTTGCGAAAGTTTTTATAATGTAGCAGCTAAAAAAAAATTAACTATGTTATTTAAAAGTGGCTGAACATTTTGTTCTTTTTAATAACACGCGTCTTAGCTTCAGCGGCTTGCACTGATTAAAGGATATAGTTTGAGAAAAGGGAAATTTAAATAAATACGTCTGTAATAAAGTTTGAAAATCATAATAAGGACCTCGCCCCCCCCCCCCACCTCTTTCCCTTAATAAAACTGCTGGGATTTTGAGCCATTGGAACTTTGGCGCAAAGCCAGCCAATATGGTAGCCAGTCACATGATCCAGCTGATCATCACATATAAAATATTACTTTTTTAAAAGAAAAGATGTCACGCCTATGCTACGGTAATTATGAATCTATTTAAAAAGTTGAAAACAAATGTCGCAATGGTTGACAAATATTAAAAAAAAATAGTGGAGGTCCAAAAATTATTAAAATCCAACCATCGTATCGCATTTACATAATTACTAGCGAATCGTTGCAGCGATAGCTGCAGATTATTCCATTAAAATGTATTCTAAACTTTTATTGGGAAAATATCTAGTGATCACTCGCTCAACTTTATGTTTAAAAGTTTACTCATCAAAATCTATCAACTTTACATAGATATTTAGCTTTAGGTATTTAATTTGAATCAAAACGTATATTTTCGCCGTTCACGCCACGATGATCACTTTAAAATGAACACCCTCCCAGCTCTCTATCTATTTGTTGCACCAAACCACTCAAGAAATAAATCATTATTTTTAACAAAGGAGAACTATTTTATTTACCGATATACAATTCCAACCGCATTCACCTTGCTCTTGTGTTTCTCCTGACAAACCCAAACTTAACACCCACAAAACAATGTTTGCATTAACAGACTTTTTTATACTTTCATATTTGCTTCTTTCTATACTACTTCATTCTTTGCAATACGTAGTCCACATACATCCAACTATTCTTTGAGACGCATTCACTTGTCTATCGATTTCACCATCAATCCTCCATTTTCACAGGACATTTTGCCCAGATAAACAAAACATTCACTTGTTCTAACAGTTTTGCATTTATACTAAGCTGACAATCATTTGCCAATCCGTCCTTATCAAAAACCATCGCCTTTGTTATAGAGAAATGCAATCGAAGATTCATTCTGCCTGTTGCCATATTCAAACGGTTCAATGCATTATGTAAGTCACTTTCACTCTCAGCCATTAATATGGCATCATCTGCATATAGCAGCACTCTCACATTAACATTGTTCATTTTCACACCAACAGCGTTCTCTCAAGGATCCCTCAAACACGTATCCATGAAAATATGGAGCATGTCACAGCCTTGTATAACAGCATGTTCAATGTCAAAACATTTACTCAAAGTTCCAATCACCCGAACGCACGATTTACTTGCAGCATATACTATCCAAGAATCCGCACAGTACTATCTCAGAACATTCCATAACATACTCCTATTCACATGGTAGTACGCTTTCTTCAGATCAACAAATACACAGTATACTTTCTTCCTTACTGCAATGCCAATATCTGGTCCATGCAACCTGGCATGAAACCACATTGCAACCCCAAATCTTGTCCCCAGTTTCTTAAAGACCACTTTCAATTTTGACTCTAACCAACATCTTTGTCTGAAATACTCAACAAACTAAATTACCTTTCATACACTTTAACTGCCTTTGTGCGAAGGAATAGTTACAGCATACTTCCAGCCATTGGGAACATTTGAAATCCCAGCACACACAATGAACAGCTCACACAATCTTCAATATAAAGTGTTTATTGTGATTAGCAGTAAGATGGGTTTGATTTTATGATGAGAAACTTACTTAAGGGTAGTTTACTGAAAACCTATTTTCCAAAATTTTCTTACGCGCTATGATCTACAAAATTTGAGAAAGTTTGTGTGATGGTGTCGTACCATTTATTTCGAAAAGAGATGCATGCTCTGGGGTATGTGCAATACAGCATGTAACAAACGAGACTTAAAAAAAAAGAATGCATCCTATTTGTAATATTTTGAGGTGTGAGGGAGGTGGAAGAGGGAGCAATGCCCTTCAAAGCGAGGGGCAATTATATGTTTGAGAGCGAATAAAATAAATAAATTGTATGGTTATAGAATATTCATTCGCACGTTTTAGGAATGTTAACATTTTCAATGTCAGTCCCCATGAGAGAGTGGTCAAGGGGAGATCCCAAAGGAGTCTGAAAGGATGAAATATTTATAAGAGAGTTCGTAATATCAACCAGATATTTCAGTACTTGGGAATATTCCGGAGGTCAAATGTTGAATGTCCTGTCCTAATTTAAGTTGGTTTCCGATTAATGTGCTGATGTAGCTTAGTCTTTAAAAAGTGTACGGTCCACGCGGTGACGGCCGAGGGGTTTAAAGCCACAATCTCACAAATAACTTGGCCGCAGTTGAGAAGGATGTCGGGAATCGAGTCCCGATTGGGTGGATGCGTCTAAGGTGTATTTATTTGAATGTGATTTTAAAAGTGAATAATATTTTTTTGAAATGTAAGGGTTTTGTGTGTGTATATATGTAAGTTTACGCTTTTGAACGATACATCTTTAAATAGCAAATTATCCCGTTTTTAGTTTTCATGTATCGACCTCTGATGGAAGGTATTAGCTTAACTTAAAACTAATTAACAAAATACTGGTGACCATGGGACCTTTCGAGATAAATCCCCCGGTACCTCTAGGTCAGAAGCCAGGAGTTCTGCCCACTATACGACAAGGCCAGCTAAGAATTCTGGACTTTAGGTTACTATTTGTAAAAAAATACACTAAACGTGTATATTTATGACTAGGTCAAGCTATGCAGATTATTAGCAAGGATTGTCATGTTCAGTACCGTTTCTTGTATGATGGTTTTACTATTCATTTGATTCGATACCAAAATTAATTTATTATCTTATATATAAAATTCTCGTGTCACAATGTTCGTTCCCGTACTCCTCCGAAACGGCTTGACCGATTCTCATGAAATTTTGTGAGCATATTGAGTAGGTCTGAGAATCGGCCAACATCTATTTTTCATACCCCTTAGTGATAAGGGTTGTCCACCCTTAACATTTTTCTATAATTTTTAGACATTTTTTTAATATCTTTATATAATTCTTATACCAGTGTGTAACG
>CABFVX010000253.1:185035-196331 GCA_902151425.1 Timema shepardi | reverse complement strand
GAGAAATAAAATCTAAAAATGCAGTCTCCTAATGTTCGCGGGTTCAAACCCAACGAAGATCGACGGATTTTTCTTGAGCGATGAAAATCTGCGGCACACCGAAGGGGAAGTAAAGCCATCGGTCCTACGTTTACTGTTGCATATAAAATAACTCTATAGGGTACGTGAAAATACCTTTCCCGGCAAAATTGGTAGGTTCTTTCACTATCGATAGTAGAAATTCTCGTGTGCTGATATAATAGGTCGGTTTAGAAAGTGCACGTTAAATACTTCAAATAAATAAATCTAGGCTTCATTTTATTTTAATTTAGAATTATATAGTCACCTGCTGAAGGAAGTACCTACACTTATGCAAGGTGTAATCCCTATTTGAGACAATTTAAAAAATATATCTATGAAGAAATAATAATGCACACCATGGCTAAAATAAATATTTTAGCAACCGACAGAAGTCCTTTTCACTCCCAAAAGGAATGTTTAAACAAGCTTTCCTTTGCAGGTGAACGAACATTGAGCTTACAATTCCTTCGGGATAAAACTACAACAAAGACTCTTGCTTACACTCGTAAGAACGAGGCACTTTTATGCGCCAGGACATACATTAGCTTACGCGAGAAGTGCACACGCTACGGTAAACAATTTCCATTCCATAAAGTAGTTCTTCGTTGTAAAAACAGCATTTGAACCTGAGCACGTGACGTAAATAAGTAAAAAAAAAAGAATAACTTAAGGAATGCTTCAAGTGATTCCATTGTCATGCACATAAATATGTAATTTGAATTAATACATTATTTTTCTCAGAAAAAAAAACAGCAATCAAATATTAACAGCTAAAGAAAAGAAATTGTTTCACAAGCATGCTGAATTAAAAAAATAAATCTATACTACTATAATAAACCTGCACTTGTGGCCAGGTCGGCTAGGACATGAGGTCCTGAATGAACTGTATTTTCTGTGTTAAGGGGGTCATGGTTCGAATTTCCACCGGGTGCTCTAGGAGGTGATTTTACAAATGTGATTTGTCACTTTTGTTTCTCCACACTCAATACGTCAACGAGAATGAATTTTCTTTAACAACCCTCGCCATTTGTTTTCCCTCAAAATGAGAAAACACGAACCAAACGAATAATTATATAAAGTTTTTAGATATAACAACTCTTTGAAAGAGATAAGATTTATAAATAATTTGCAAAATTTAAAGTGAACACCCCTTTTACATAGAATAACTGTGTTTAGAAAAATCCATATTTTGTTGACAACTATTTTTAAGTAGCGTTTCTAACTTGACGAGAAATATAGGATTGATTTTTAAAACTTCATAAAATTAAAACGGTAACGAGGGAGGGAGGGAATGGTCCTAAAAATTATAGTTTTATCGACTCAAAACTTTTAATTAAATGAATATATTTTTAATTCAACGATAACCTACTTTTTTTTTCGAACTGATCAACCAACTAGTCATAATAAACAAAATATATATCTTTGAAACTATTCGTCGTACATAAAAATCAAAATAATCTTATGTACAAAATATCAACCAAAACAACGACACAAAAAAATTTGTCTGGAATTTTTTTTACTATAACTAAGCGACCGATAAATCAGTTATGAATTTCAATAAGGATATAATTTGATAAAACCCTAAACTAATACAAAAAAACATTGGGGTCCGTTTGTTAAGATTTATGGCCTGCAAAGTCTTTAAGTACACACATAAAGACCAATGGACATTTGAATGGACAATCTGAGTATAACTTGAACCGGTAGTGAGACGCGGTGATAAAAAAAAATAGATGAAGAAAGACAATCCCTTACTAATGTAACTAGAGTGCGTATAGCCTGGACGGAAAGTGAGACGAAATGGATTTTTTGTATTCCGCCTAAGCGAAGGAACGCGTTAAAACACGGAGGGCCTACAATAAGTGAACAACCAGAGAGTCCGTTACCTAATGTCGACATGTCACGAAGTAAAGTTCTTCACATTCTACAAACATAATCAAGTCACGCAACGACTGCTTCTACGAATTACTCCTGTAAGCCCGGCTTCGCTCAATATTTCTCCTTCCATGCGGGTCTCATTAGGGCGTGAAGGGAGGGACTCTTGAATTACGGGGATATTCTCATTTCCCCTACCAAAAACTTTATCCAACCTAATGGGTAAAAAGACCGATGTTCAGTTAAATTTCAGGTGGTCAATATTATCTATGACCCACTTCGGTTGCCCCATGGTCTAACGCGTTACTCTTGCAGTAGACTGCAGTTGACTGTCAGAAGTCAGTCAGCAGGCTATTGTTGGAATAGTGCAAGCGTGCTCAGGGTAAGCATGAGCAACGGTTATACTTGTGGTATAATGGTTGAAATGGACCAACACTGATCGGTACAGCAGCCTTACCGTAAGCAGCGAATACTGTCATGAGTTAAGGGTATGATCATTGCTAGTAACCTCGTCTAACTTAAGCAAATTACTAGAATAAACTGTGATACATTAGCCTCGGATGACTCAAAGCTATGACGAGGAGCTGAGGTTAAAACCGTTTATAAGCTGGCGAGAACATGGATCTGTATGCTATAGAAAAGCAAACAAAATTATATTCATTATTAAATAATAAAGTAGTGTAATCCCTGAGCTAGATGGGGTCTGACTAGCTTCACAATGTCAAATTTACTTTGAGAGTAAAAGTCTTAAGTAACCACGACCAACAATATCCTGTGTATTAAATAAAATTTAAATTCTTCAACTGTTGTACAAGACCACCCAATGTCAATCCCACCTTCCAGATAGGGCGCCATCTCCCACGTTGGGAATAGTTAACTAAAGTGTTTTTAAAGAGGTCTATATTATACCGCAACGGTGTGTACACACCTCAAAACCTTTTCTTTCGACTGGTGCAAACTATTGGGTAAACAATATCCTAACAAATATTGCGTCGTCGTAAGATCGGTACGTGCATCGTTGGTATGAAACAAAAAATGTAAGGCAGTACTGGAGGGGAAAAATTTATATATATATGATCTTTTTCTTACGTAATGCAAAGATAGGACCGCAAAACTGAATTTGATATAAATTTATGACATTTAATTTCAAATCTACAATGATTAAATTTTACGGGTGGGCGGATTATAAAAATAATTGCAATATTGAATCCTAGAAATAACCGTTTTTTTACAGCCAAAATGGTTTTAATCACCCAAGGTCTATAAAACAATATCCCCCCTCTCGAAGTATCGCACGGTGTAGTGAGTTGTATATACACATGTCATTAATTACCGATAGTTATTCACACATCCCACTGAGGTGGCCGCATGACCTAAGGCATCACTCTCGCAAAAGACTAGCTTGTCGATGACAGTGAGGTCGGAAATCGAATCCCGGTACTGAAGATGGTTTTTACTAAATGGTTCTTCATTCTTTCCCTCACACAAATATGGGGTACACTTCCTATAAATTCAACACCTTATTCAGTCTTAGCTCATTAGCATAATTAGAACATATGCGTATAACCTGAACAGGTAGTAAGGCACAGTATTAGATAAGAGTTGTTTATATAAAAATTGCCCTCATATGTGATGTGAAACAAACAACATTTTACAATCTACTTATGATACAAATGTTGTATGGATAGGTTTGAGTATAGCGATTCACGTTCTTAAAAGAGAGGAGGGAATGGCATAAGTTCCTTCGAATCCTATAAACTTTTAAAATTTAAATTTAAAATTATTTTCGAATTATAAATTTGACCCAAATATATATATTTTCCCCTAGAGAAGTGAGCTGCTTACTAGGAGCGTATGTACGAATACTTATTCAAAACCATTAATTTATTATTCAACTTAATGCGGATCTAGGGTATATTTTTTTAGCAGTGCATCTTACTACCCATTCGAATTATACTCTTTAAGTACTAATTAGGTTTATGGGTTAGGCATAAGGAAGGTTGATTTTAGAGGAAGTGAACCCGCATTTGCGTAGAGGGAGAGTGGAAAACCATGTAAGAAAAACCACCCGCAGTTCATCCAACCGAGATGCGAACCTTGATCTCCGCGTCCTCGGCAGTATAGCCCAACATGGTACTAACAAGTTAGCTAACTACGCCACCGAGGCGGGTCCATGTCTATACATTTAACTGTAAGTTGGATTTTTTTTTCGTTTTTATGTTTTCAGCACATTCATAAAGTACTCATAGGATAAATAGATGGGACTTTTTCTGTTACACTCCTTATCTTTAAGATTAAAAGACAAGCTAAAGTCTGTTCAGCGTAGGAATTGTTTTCTGAAAGGCCTTTTTCCCTACGAGAAATCTATTATATAATAGGATAATGATAGGAAAAACGACCTTTCAGAGAGTAATAATTCCTACCGTGAATGGAGTCTATATACCATCGCGCTATCTCATCAACGACCGAATCAGTGTCGAAAACAACCTACTGGTAGTGTGGTTACATTTATTTGCCTTTAAAATTTGTAACAATTTCAAATGTGTTAACTTTTAAAGCATAAAACTTTTTTGTAAGTCTACTTGGGAAGGAGAGGTTTGAAAATATCGACAAACTATGAATATAGAATTATTATTTTTTGTCTCACTTGAACGCCAAATCATCAGTTCCCGGTCGAATGCACTGACGGCGATTTTCCCTAAATGGTTTCTACTCTCTCTCCACGCAAATGCGGGTGCATTTACTTTAAACTAAGCTTCCTAACCTCTAACCCATTAGTGTAATTAGTACATAGGCGTGTAACCCAAACGGGTAATAAGCCGCGGTGCTTAAAAAACCTATACAAGGGGGGTACTACTACTATTACTACTACTACTACTCTCTCTCTCTCTCTCTATATATATATATATATATATATATTGTCGGCTAAACATTCCTAGTCTTCTTGACAATGTAGCCGGTCTTCTGAGGGTGGGACATCATTACATCATTACTTCGGACCAATGAGATGATGATGATGAGCCTATAGGAGACATAAACCTAACTTAAGCCTAATCAACCAGACTATAAAGACTATAGTCGGTGACCTGGTGTTCTAGGGGTAAGGTTTCAGACCTCTGTACCGGGGGTCCAGGGTTCAATCCTCGGTCCCGGCACAGATTTATCTGATTACCAAACCCTTCCTTCACCTCTGACAAGATGTGTATTAATCACAACTTGTGAATATTAGCGCAAGTGCGTCTAACTCAAACGGGTAGTAAGATGCAGTGCTAATAATAATAATAATAACGACCAAAGAAACAATTCGCCTTCAATAAAAATAGCTATGGTACCGCCGGGAATAGAGCCCACGCGCGACCTCTAAATTGGTAGCCAGGAATGGTGACTACTAGACCAAGAGACAGGCCCAACTCCAATTATTATTATATCTCACCGCATGAATACTAAAATATGTCTCTCTCTCCGGGGACAGTATTTTGTTGGTTACCCAGTTTCTCCAATTTGTGGGGACCAACAATGACTTAGTAAATACAAAAATAGAACCATTCTTGTTTTATTAAACTATATTGTACATTAAAGTAAAAAAGTAACTCTTGTCAAAGCATAGAAACATACGCACACCAGCGGTCATACGGTATAAAGCGCCAGTCTCACGATATACTGGATTCCCGATGACGGTAAAGTCGAGGTTCGAATACCGGCCGGGTCCACTGAAGGCGGTTTAATTATACATGCGATTTATCACTGTGTATTTTACCATCATATTACATTCTAATGCGGGGGAACTTCTCCTAAGCAACCTTCCCCACTCTACCCATTGATGTTAAACATAATAGTAATGCACTAATTTAATTTATATATGGAGTTCAAGTTAAGTTTTAACGAATTTTCCAGAGCGATGGAATAAATTAGAAATCCTCGTAAGCCATTTATAAGTTAATCAAATTTACATGCTTTTGTTCCCTTGATTTGTTATTCTCCTAAACTTACTAGCGATGCCGAATAAACAAGATTATATTTTGCTACCTGCAAAATTAAATAAGAGGATTAAAGGCTGTGTTACCCATCATCCGTAGGTTTCATGAGCTCGTGGTTCTGCGACCGAGTGGTTAGAGTGGTCGATCTCAAGTGCAAGGGGCCCAGGTTTGATTAGGGGTGGTTCAGTTATGAAGATATTTACTATTTGTAAATGGGTTATTCTTTCTACTTAATTAGCAAAGATCTAGTGTTAGACTAGAGTGTGGATAGCAAGGAGATCGGGGAGGGTGGCTTTTACAAAATAGTTTCCCAATCTCTCTACTTCCACGCAAATGTGGACGCACTTCTTCTAAAATCAACCTTCCTCATCCCTAAGCCATTATATTAATTAGTACATATGCGTATAACCAGAACTAGTAGGAAGAAGCGGCGCTAAAAAAAGAAGTAAATGTTTAAACTTTTAGACTGAGTGTGTATTATTAGACGTTACGCCATATACTGATCTAATATGTAGAGATGGTATTGTAATAACTATATTTTATAAATCCCCTTTGAATAATGTATAGATATAATAAGATCTGATCAAAAGTGATATTATTCAAAATTCACTATTATTAAACACTACATGTGGCAGCAAATGTCAACGTGGTGAAACATCCTTCTGTCTCTCTCTTTCGACCACCCAGGCAAAATCTTCTCCAAAACCAAGCAAGGGATATGTGTGTGTGTGTGTGTGTATATATATATATATATATACACACACACATTTTGGAAAGCGTAGATTTTTTTCACTAGCTTGGTAGTTGCGGAGCTGTTCGGGCGTTAGTCAGTCATAAGAATACATATTTTCATCAAAATCATCGAATCTCAGTCGGGACTTTACATATTCCGCGCCGGCCACAATCTGGGACCAATTAGGATACAAACATTTAGTCAGCACAACTCCCAATAAAGGGAATAAACAACACGTGTGATATATGATTACGGATCCCAGTTGTTCAGACTCAAAAACAGTGTTATTAAACTTTATCACTCCCACTTAAGTTATGGCTTATTACATTTTCTCGACACCTCGGAGAGAAAGTATTGTGATCGTAAAAACATTCTACTTCGAGATTTTGATAAATGTTGACCTTTCATGACCCCCTGAAAAAAGAAGTTGTTTTTGCGATGCCGTCCGTCTGTCTATTACTTGGGCTAGAGCCTAAACTATTTTACAGATTGGGCTAAGACTTGGTATATGAGGTGTTCATAAGGTCCACCCCGAGGTTCTCTCTCTTTTTTTAAAATTAGATGTCCAACCCTAAATTTAAGGATAGTTTACTGAAGGGGGAAAAAAGAGAAAAACATATTTTTTTCAATATTCGCTATAACGATTTTGATTAAAGATTATATCTAGACACTATTCGTTATTATTATAAACAATATGGTAATTCTCATTTAATCATGAAAATTACTTTGAGGGTACTTTATATGAGGGAAATTTTCCAATTTTCATAATTTATCCGCAACTATTTGAGATACGAAATATATTTTTTATAAAATCAATAGTTTCTGAGCTATAAGCAAATATATATACTTTTTAATTAATGTCTTTGAAAATGAACTTGATTCTTATGATCTTTGGTGGACAAAAATAATTCTCTTTTCTCAATTTTTCTGTAACAGTTTTTGTAGTTCCTAATATTATAAATTAAGTAACTGTGCATATTATTTCGTTTATGATCTATAGTGTAGTGTTTATACAACAATGTAAATATTTCGTTTCACGAATCTTACGAGATTTGAGTAAATATCTATTTTAAGATAAAAGCAAGTCTGTGAAGTTATTATTAAAAGCAATATTGAGCAAAATAAAAAGCAATAAAAAGATACCCCGTGATACAATACAGTGTTGCAATAGTGCCACCCGAACGTTGTGGTATTATATTTCATTATTACCCGCTCGCAGGGAAAGTGCTACTTAAAATATATATATATATATATATATATATTTATATATCAATTTTAATAAAAAAGGCCTTTTAGAAAATACAAACCTATTTTTGTAACCAAAATAGATTTTTTATATATAGATTAATAGGTTTATTTTATTGGTGTTGATATTACAATATCATAACAAAACTGTAGGCCTACATCATATGACTTAACGTACGAATGTATAAAATCAGATTTAGTAACGTTTGTAAGCATCAAATAAATTTCTTCCAAACTAAATGAGACTGTAGGTACTTGAAAAGTAAATTTATCTTATTACCAATTACCCGTGAAAATGGATACACCCTTTTGCTTCAGCCAGAAATCGCATCGAAATGTGATTTTATTATACAATACACTTGCCAATAAAGAGTTTGGGTTGAGTGATATCCATCTTTTTAAGCATGATAAAATGTCATAAATTCTAATAAAAACTACAGAAAAAAAATTACAACTTTGAGACTCCTGATTTTAGTTGTATTACCTACCTAAGGTATTATTTGTTTAATTTAAATATTTTAATTTGCGACATAGTACAAATTAAAATATAATTTTGAAGTTGTTTAAACTTTGATAAAATAAAGTCAAAATATGTACACAAGTTAAATTTAAAAGAGTTTAATTTTATAATTTTTAAATGCTTGAATCAATCGAGAAAAGGGAGCTTTCTAAAATGGAGAGTTAACATATTTTTAATCCATTATCTGTACGAAATTATTAGTTAAGTCTTACCTCGCCTTACAACATTAATAACTAAAATGGCATCGTTCCACGCTATACGGGTTGAAGGAGCTTAAATAGGGTGATTACATACCACAGTTGAGTGGAGAATAATACATAGCACATAATGACTCTTGAGGGGAAATAGAGGTAATAAAATATAACTTTTTAGTTAAACAAGGAGGGTGATATATAGAAAAATAAATGGTAAAATTGCAATAGTTTGAAAATACGTTTTCTCTGTAAATTGCACTAATAGAGAATATTATTTTAAGAAAACAAAATGTAATATGTAGTTTTGGAAACCTAAAATTACACTAACGTTACATTATTAAAGTTTTAAAGAATCATATCTGGGCAAATTTGTAATATGAATGCATACACTTTGAACGCCTTACGCAATATTTCAAATGTCACAAAACTAAACATTATTAATCCTGGATGTGTTAATGTATTATGTGTTAAATTGACGAGATCTAACATTGTTTTTATTAAATGTATTATAAACCTTACGTGTATGTATTTATATACTTTATAAAACATAATTATAAAAATAATGAAGTAAACTATTGTGGTCTTGGGGGTAAAGTTCTTGGTACCCAATGTTCGGGGGTTTAAACCCTGCCGAGGTTGATGGATTTTGATTGAGAAATTAAAATAATTAGCACAGCTTTCATCGAAGGGGAATTAAGGCTGTCGGTCCCATGTCAATTTTAGCATGTAAAAAAACCCTAAAAGATATATAAAAATACATTTGCCGGAAAAAATGGTAGGCCCGTTCTCTCTCGCTCATAGAAATTCTCGTGTTCTTATATAATCAGTTGGTTCAAAAAGTTCACTTTAAATACTTCAAATAAATTAAAAATAATAATAATGAATATGAACGGATGGACATAAAAAATAAGACGACTCTAACATAGAGGCGCATTTCCACAATTGAGCTTCATTTAAGAATTTAATTTACTTACAAATTAATTTTAAAAAACTAGCGACTAACATTTAAATATAATACTGTTAAGTTCTAAAAAATGAGAATGAAAATATATCTTCCAGTTTTTGATATAATCAAATATATTAATGGTATTACATATTTTCTTGTGACATGATATTATTGGTATTTTAAAAAAAAGTGTTGTGTTTGCATTTAACAGTATTTTTCTCATAGTTAATATTAATCCATACAATACGTAGTCTCTTTCCTTAGTTCACCCAAAATAGCAAACTATATCATGCGCTATTGAAAATGGCCCGCTGGCGTTGAAAAGCTTCCTGAATACAAAATAAATTGTTATTTTTATTTCAAATAGGGCTTTAAATATTTTGATTAAATTACAATAATTTATATATGTGTGGTACAAGACGTCACATTTTTATTTTATTTTTTAAAGTCTTAAAACGTGGATTGTTCTAGTGAAAAACCAGTGAACATTATTTCATTTATATATTGTGTAAATAAAGTATACAGCTACCATAAACAAAGTTGTTGATTTTATAAAACATTAATGTAAATTACCTTAACCAGAACACCAGATCCAACAAATATTAATGTCCTTGATAACGACCCTCGTGAGTGAGTTCGATTTAATTTCCCACTTTTATCGAGATTAGTGTGACAAATAAGTAGAACCCCGTAAAAATAGTTCTAATTTTAGTTAAATTTATATTTTTAAATTTCACTTTTCGGTCTTATCTGAGGTGTTAAAAAAGTATTATTTACATATTGAGACAGTGAATACAAAATTAACATTTATTATTGAGACCTTATATTTGCTTTAAAATTCTTTGTCAGGTCTGTCTGCATACTTCACAATTTTGTAGCCTAAAGTTAGCTTACAATACAACAAAATACTGTTCAAATTACAGCATGGTCAAAATTTCTGCTCAATTTCTTCTAAATTTCGTGTTTATTAAAAAAAATAATTTTGTGTGTAAAAGCGGTGTTATTTCTTTTCATAGGAGGATTTCGTGTAACAAGACGATTTTGTTTAATTTCGCTTTTCAAAAACATTGTATATCATATCTAAAAATTATCAAAGGAAAAAGTGCTCGATTCCATCTTTGTATGGCACTTTTCGCTTTATCGTGTCTCACCATTTTTACGGGGCTCTACACAAATAAGGTATTATAATATATTTTATTATTATTATTATCATCATCATCACCGCGTCTTACTAACCGTTCGGGTTATATGCACTTAAGCTAATGTGTAATGGTAGGGTGATTGTGAGATGAACTGGAGGACCTACAGTTTAACGTGGAATCCGAACCATGGTGGAGGCCTTGTATTCCCCACATTCACAAGTTGTGATTAATACACGTCTTGTCAGAGGTGAAGGAAGGGTTTGGTAATCAGATAAATCTTTACCGGGACCGAGGATTGAACCCCAGACCTCCAACACAGAATTCTGACACCTTACCCCTAGACCACCAGGTCAAAATATATTTATATTTTAAAATCATCTCAAAAATAGGGGTGCTAATCTAAATACCCTGACCTTAACCAGGACACATTTAAATAGGGCCTAAGTGTATCTTGTATGCTATCATAAGTTAAATGAATGGTTTGACATAGCCTAGCTCATTGTGTCTACTCAACTTGACCAATGAAATCCCCGACTTTTTCCCTGATTTCCCCTGATCATTTCCTAAAATTCCCCACTAAAATGTATGTAACATCCTTCTAACC
>CABFVX010000253.1:136152-185018 GCA_902151425.1 Timema shepardi | reverse complement strand
GCCAAAGCAACCCCCCACATTTTACCCGGATTCCCCTAAATAGTTCCCAAACTTCCCCATCTAAATTGAAGATACACCCCTCCTACCCCCCCCCCCCCCTCCGTACTCCCCTCGTATTTCTATTAATATTTTTTATGAATAATAATAAGTTAATTTTAAGATTTGAATATTTTTTTAAATTTAAATAGTTTTTAAAATTTGTATCAAAATTGTTTACTAGGAATTAAAAATATATTATACAGCTACAAACAAAAAAAATTGACATAATTTACTGATTTAATGATTATTGTATTTCATATTTTGAGTAAAATATCATTTTCCCGGATTTTTATTGTGATTTACCAAATTCCCGGCCTATTCCCGTTTTTTCCCGATCACTTCAAATTCCCGGCTAATTCCCATTTTCCCTGATTTTCCCGGATGGTAGACACCCTGCTAGCTACTTATAATAATACCACATGAATTAAATCTTTCAAAAGCTAAAGTAAAGATAAGACTTGTTCCTGTTCCTTCAAACATATCTTCCTTTAGAATAGAAAAAAATCGAAATTATGGGTGTTTGTCTTATATAAATATTAATTAGCCACTATATATATATATATTATATATATATATATATATGTGTGTGTGTGTGTGTAGGTGTAGTATTGTATTTTTTGGTTGTCTTGTAATCTTGTAATTTACGGGTATGTGAATATTAAAAGTCTGAACTATTAATGAATAGTTTAATTTGCATAGATTTTGTCCATTTATTTTAAGTATAATATTGTACTTTAAGAAAATAAATGTAAAAAAATGAACGAATTGAAACAAAAGACAGACAATATTAAATAAAAAGTGTATACACACCCACTTCGGTAGCCACGTGGTCCAACGCGCTAGTATCGTAGTACACTAGACTACCGATAACGGAGGAGGGAATCAAGGTTCGAATCTTGGTCGAGTTGAGTGAAGGTGGTTTTTCCAAAATTATTTTCCACTTTCCCTCCACGCAAATGCAGGTACACTTTCTCACCAATATAGCCTTCCTAATGCCTAAAACCATTAGCGTAATTAGTAAACAAGCTTATAATCTGAACGGGTAGGAAGACGTGGTGATAAAATGTGCTGAAAATAGTATTTATTATTAATAATAATTATTAGTTTTGCAATATACCATAATCTTCAACTGAAAAAAAACACCACCAAGTGTAGGGGCCTAGACAATATTTTTCATATTCTATGAATGTTCCACTTGAAAAGCCCGTTCAAAACTTGTCTGCTGTTTACATGCCTCTAACGGCGAGCGCAATCAGAATATACTCCGTTCAAAGAGATATAACCACTTTCATAATGTGAACTCTGAACCCTAATTCGGCGTCCCCAATGAATCCATACAAAATGAATGTCACTCGAAACAATTCAACCATCAACATGCACTGGTGGGCACGCAGATAAAAGCGTCAGTATCTTATAGTCTGGTTTGCCGTAGGTCAGGGTCCAAATCCCAGCTGGGTGTACCGAGGTGGTTTTTAATAAACGGTTTAACACACTTCATCCCTGTGAAGTAGGGTACGTTTTTATACACAACTCTATCTTTATCATTATTTTTCGTATGAGGATAGCCGAGGAAGGTAGTAGGACGCGATCAGAAAGAAAGGAAAACACCCACCCATCTCGGAACCTCGCAGATGTTTCGCTCAGCTTTCAGAATCCATGGGACGTTAAACAGATGAACTTGAAATTTATTGCCACAAAGGAAGCTTGAGTCAAGTGCAGTATTTTTTTGCAATTTTAATAACAAAACAATTTTTGTCCAAAAAAAGATAAACTTGCATATTTTCGTATATAAATTTACTTCTAATTTTTTTTTATACATTGTAAACTCAAAAGTTCTAAGATATAGGCTAGACCATGAGTAGCTCAGAATTTAACCATGACTGTTTTATTTAAAGCTTATAATCGAATTACTGTGTGTAGAAAATTAAGCTTAAATGATAAATTGGAGCAATATTTGATTTGTTTATGAAAAAAAAAGAGAGTGTTTTGTTATAAAAAAAAAGTGCAAAAACACTGAAATTATTTAACACGCCCCATTCCATCCCACCTTGATGATGGGCATTTCCCTTATCGAAGGACTCGTTTGATTGCCAGAACACACTCTAGGCAGCGGTAAATATGTTTACAAGAACTCTATTCAAGCATTAGGCCTCTTTACCATAGTATACTAACGCCGTTGTCAGGGGACTATATTCAGATCACAATTAGAAGTACATTTAAGAGTTTGTAACCATTTAAAATGTAGTAACTTATAGCCAACATTGACAAATTATATATATTTATAGTAGAAAACATAAGATTTGACGTATGAACAAGGGCATATAAAGGTTTGGGTCAGGGGTGTGCGGGACGACGGAGGGGGGCATATATAGGTGTATTAACTTTTATAAGCTAGATGTATGATACAATTTTTTAGTGAACNTAACCCCTCCCCTTCCCCCCCCCCCCCTCTAGAAAAATTGTCTTTATACGTCCCTGCTTATTAATACATTTAAATAGGACAACCACTTTTTTATATCAAAAAATTCTTCAAATTGCGATTTAACTATATAGCTCCTGTCTGTTAATGAAGAGAAACGTACGTTATCGTTAAATTTAAAGTTGTGGCCCAAATAATAAAAATGAATTTAATCAATTCGTTAATTCCCGACATTAATCGAAAATATTTGGACACTAGACAGTTTTAGAGATTTTTTCTACTAAAAGATGTCAGCTCTCAACAGACGTTTCGATATTTTAAATATTCTCTTCGGTAGCCACATGGTCTAAAGCGTCATTCTCTCAATAGATTGAATCACCAATGGCGGGGAGAACGGGGTTCAATCCTGGTCGGGTGTACTGATGGTTTTTCCTAAATGGTTTTCCACTCTCCCTCCACACGATACACTTCTTCTAAAATTCAACCTTTCTAACCTCTTAACACATTTGAGTAATTAGTACATAAGCGTATAGCCCGAACGGGTAGTAAGACACGGAACGTTAAAAAAAAATTAAGTGTGTGTCGAGAACTAAAATACAACCTTTACGAGTGGTAACACGGTCTAAGATGTCAATTTTGCAATGGGCTGAATTGGCTTTGAAAGGGAGCTCAAGGTTTGAATCTAGGCCAGGTACTTGAGTGGGTGATTTTATTTCCATATGAGATTTATAATTGTGGTTTTTCTATACTCTCTCTCTTCCATAAGGTGCGCGGACTTAGCCTAAACTACCTTATTCATTCTTATTTTTTTTAGGGTATGCAGTTAATAGCATTAGAGTTTGAGGTTATTTTTTTTTTTTAAATTGAAACTTTGGATTCAGTAAAGTTACGACCATACTATACAAGTGCATTCGATTTACAAAGTAGAGCGAACAGTTGAAAGCAGGAGAAACGCAATATCGTAAAGATTCGACAAAAAAAAACTTTTTCTTTCTGTACTTTTCAACATTATAAACCCAATTCGTATTTATTTATAAAAAAAATCTAGTACCTACGATGCAGAAAAGTTATATACAAATCAAATACTACTCGCACAAAAAAGCAAACAAAAAAAACAAGCATTTACTTTCAAACAAACTGTTGTAAAACAAACACACCAACTTAAAAAAAAACCACTTTAAAAAAAAAACATTTTTTAACAAAAATTTGTCTAGTCCCAATACCACAAGGGAAATCACAGGACGTAAAAGAAGTATTTCAAAACTGGAAGATGTTTTCTAGTATTGTGAAGAGCTTTCTATAACATTTCATATAAAGACGAGACACATAGAAAACGTATAGTAAGGATCATCAGATCACCAACCTCACTTCATTTTAGAGCTGTGTTGTTTGAACTGAACTATTCTTACAACTGAATTGGTTAAACTATTCGTTATATTATTATAATAATCAAGGAAGAAACATATATTATACTAAAAGGTGAATTGACATTAAAGAAAGCTTACGCTCACGTCAAAAAATTGTGTATTAAATTGTTGCGAAATAAACTAAACAATACAAGTATATCAAAACCTCAACGGTTATAAAATTAATTATAATTTTAAGAAAAATTATTAGTTATGTAATTTGATTTTGGTATTAATAAACTTAAAGTACTCGTATTTGCTTGCTTGAGAAGCATCAATAATTTTAATAATATTCATTATAGTTATAGTAAGGAGATATAATATTATAGTCATCAAGGAAGAAACAGATATTAGTTACATTAGTTGAAAAATTACAATTGGACACGCGAATCAAACTTGGAACCTTTGGCTTAGTGCACCAATGCTCCACAATTGAGCTATCCATGATTCGTCCCATGCTCATTCTTCATTCACTGTCTAATTCTGAGTCTGTGATGGACTTGTGGAATCGTCAGCTACATATGAGCGAACGATAGTATCGCGAGATATCTGATACCACAGCCATTTGCAACTCAGGAGGGCTGTTATGCTCTTAAGTATGCAATACAAGATTAAAATTTTTAAGCGGAATTCTAATACATATCAACAGATAGTCTGCAAATCATTGTGATTACGGTAATGTATATTTATCACTTTAAAATAGAATGGTAGAGAATTGAAGTATTTTAATAAAGGTTAAGGTGTGGCTGAAAGGAGCGTGATTAATTTTACAGTTTTTATAGAATTACATTTTTTTTTGCCAAAATAAATTAGATATTTCTCCAGTAGCAACATAGAGTTTAGTTTTCTGCACTTGCCAATATCAACAGATCTTGAATATCTGTCAAGGGTATCCTAGAATTTTATCAAACAGTTTTAAATAAAGATAAAAAGTTACAACAAAATTCCAGGACACCCTTGAGAGATATTCAAGATCTGTTGATATTAGCAAGTGCAGAAAACTAAACTCTATGTTGCTACTGGAGAAATATTTGATTGGTCCCTTCGGCCGCACCTTAAGGATTAACCAGAAGAATCTCAACATATTACATTTAAAATGAGTGGTATTTCACGCAAGGCCATAGTCAGGGTTTCAACACACACACACAATCTACNCCCCCCCCCCCCCGGAATTTTATTAACAAAATATATATGGTTTTATTTATGGTTCAAATAATATCAAAATTAAGGCACAAGTACAAATTAGGTGGCTTTGTTACCATAAAAAGCACTTGAGATAACTTCTAAAGGTATTTAATATTTATAATTTTTCCTTGCCTTCAGCAGTTAGGGGCTATGTTGCCATAAAAAAAACACTTCAGATAGCTTCGAATACTGTTTATAATGTATATTTTTTTCTAGCTTTCGGCAATTGTGAGATATACCCACCAAACCCTCCCCTTGAAATTATTGGCCGACTACGGCCTTGATTTTCCCGTGCACATACTTATTGACTGATTATATAAGAAAACAATAATTTAGATGCACGAGAGAATAGGGCTTACCAATTTTGTTAGGAAAAGTATTTTCACATACCTTTCAGGGTTCTTTTACATGCCACAATCAACATGGGTCCGACGGACTTACTTCCCCTCCGAGGGCAGTTGTACGACTTATTTTTATCGCTCAGTAAAATTCGTCGACCTCAACTAGGTTCGAACTTTACCCGAAGACGATATACATTATCAATACTTATAATATTACAATAATAATATAGTGAAATGCTATCATTGTTAAATTTGTTTTTCATTTAGAAAAGGCCTGTCCTATAAAAATTGGAATGCGAGTGACTTATTACACATTTTAAAAAAATGAGCAAAAATTTGAAATCACATTAGGTAAATCAAGCAAAACAGAAAAACTAAAAATGCGCTAAATGTACTTCTTCTAAAAATAAGTTTTAGCACCACCGGTAGTGAATCTCATAATTTAACAAGATGATGTGGTCTAGCCCCCCTTCACAAAAAAGGAACAAGTGAACCTTATAATAACACTTAGGGGGCCAAAAAAAAAGTTCTCCACTTTATTGTCGCAGCAAATTGAGAGAAACGATATAGGTTTGGCCATTTTAGTTTTAACTTTAACGAGAAAACTTAAAAATTACTGAAAAGGCCAAACTTTTAAACGAGTCTTGGAACACGTACTTTACAGCTTTGAGGTAAAAAGTGACTTCACACTTTTAAAATAAAATAAAACAGAATAATGGAAGCAAAGTAGCGCAGGAGAGACAAAAAGAAAGTGACGCGATATTAAGATAAACGATGGTTAAAGCTAAACATGGGTTAACGATCAAATAAATTTGTTTTCATTCTAAGAAACTTGTTTCATCATCATTATCATCATCCTCAAGTCCATGTTTATCTCTTGATTCTAATTTTTATGTTGGCGTGATCGGCCCTGAATCGGTAGGCTGAGACTTGAATCCCGGACAGGTGCACTAATAACTTTTTTTTAATCAGTGCATCCCCTTTCATTTACTGTTTTCACGAATGTTTGTTCAGTTTAATTAAGTTTATTCTCAACACTCCAAATATTTGTTTCATTTTTTCACCGCGTCTTACCTCCCAACCCAGGCCAATTTAATTAATAGGCTAGGGATAAGATATGTAAAATTTAGACATTGATTCAAGTAGGTAAAAGAGCCAAGAAACGTAGAAAGCGGAGATTGGAATGGGCCTGCACACTTAGGCTAACTTTAGTGTGTTTTTTTTACACAAATTGAGTCTAACGTTTTAAACCCTGTATGCAGCATGCGGTTGATTTTTTTTTTCTTAAGAAAATCAAGGTGTACATAATTATATTTAACTAGCTTCAGATACCCGATATTGCGTGGGTAAATGTATTATTATTATCACCGCGTCTTACTACCCGTTCGGGTTATACGCACTTACGCTCATGTGTAATTGTAGGGTGATTGTGAGATGAAATGGAGGACCTACAGTTTAACGTGGAATCCGAACCACGGTGGAGGCCTGGCATTCCACACATTCACAAGTTGTAAAATTAGTAGTTTTGTGAAATTTATGTTTACTAATGTATGAAGTTTTCATTTTTTTTAAAATTCTTTTTTATAAAACCAGAAACACAACGCATACTAATGGGGAGAAATATTGAATGTCTTTATAACTTCACAAATCGATATTCATACAATTTATGTTATCATAAATCGTCATAAATATATATTATTTCTTTGTTTTACTCTCTCTTTCTCTCTCTCCCACACACACCCACCCACACATACATATATACATATATATTTGTATGAATATCGATTTGTGAAGTTATAAAGACATTCAATATTTCTCCCCATTAGTATGCGTTGTGTTTCTGGTTTTATAAAAAACAAAATCAAGGAAAACTTCATCCTTTAGTAAACATAAATTTCACAAAACTACTAATTTTACCCATGCAATATCGGGTATCTGAAGCTAGTTAAATATAATTATGTACACCTTGATTTTCTTAAGAGTGGACATTTTGAAGACCTTTTAAAAGATAGAAACTTTTTTGCTGTTAAAATTGATAATATTTGACTATATTATTTATTAGTGTTATTTTATAGGTTTTGATTAAATATTTACATAAGTGACAGCTAGAGATAACATGACTTAACGTCTGGATACGTGAACGTAGATTTAGCAACTTTTTCTAGCTGTCACACAGGCCCATTTGTTAAAAATTGGGACAAATATTGTGGGTTCTGTTTTGTTACTAATAGTGTATGGGTTTGTCTTGCTATTCAAATAAATATCCGAACGCTAGTTGTGGGTGGGTGGATTTTTGGAGCACTTTCCTTGTTTGAGGAAGTTTGTAAGTTTGTAAATTTGCACGTTAAATAAAGCAAAAATTTAAAGTTTTAAAAATATTTTTGAAAGTAACGGTTATTTTATAAAAGGACAATTTCTTTCAGCAAAAAAACCTTTTTAATCTTTTTTTTAAAAATAAAAACATTTACTTCGCTGTGTGTCATATACAAATTTAACAATCGCAATATCTTTGACAACAACAAACAATATCGAACCCAGGAACCCCAAGAAAGACTTGTGAGAAAACAGCTCTAGTCTAACCCCTACGTCACGTGGACGGCTGAATGTGTTGTTAAGGAGAAATAGAATAGTATGTGAAATGATTGGGAAGAATATATATATATATATATATAAACGCTACTACCAAACTACGTAGAAATTCAAACTCGACACAAGCAAAAGTCTAAAAAGTAAAACTTTGGCCGAAAAAAAAACCCAACAGAAGAACAAGAGAAATAAAAAAATAGTAAGAGTTAAAGTGGAAACGGTAGTGAAGTGAAGAGTAAAAGGAGACCAAGGGAAGCCTCGCCCCACCAGGCGACTACCATGAGGTAGAACGGAAGGGGGACACGGACTTGATGGATTGTGAGTCAAACCCAGAGGGATACAAATTAATGATCCTTCACGGCTAGTAAAATATCGCCTTGAGACGGTACCCCCACCCCCCCTTTCTCTTCCCTTTAGATCTCCTGAGGGCGACAAATTGGGGGACTGATTAGAAGGATAAAGGACGAATTGATACGGAATCAAAATACCGTTCGTTATCTTGGATGAACAACTTTGCCGCGTGTAAAATAATTATCACTGATCATGGTTGAATTTAATTTTTTACGGACCCGTATCGTTGGTAGCATGGTTTAAAACGTCACACTCGAAATATACTAAATTACTGGTGACGGAAAGATCCGATTCGAATACAGGTCGGGAGTATGAAGGGTTTTTTTCCTATAAAGGTTTCTCAAAATGTGAGCCACGGTTTCTTATAAAGTGGTACGCAGGATCCCAGGAAAATGAGTATTTTTAATGAATAAAGAATGCTGATCACTTATTATACACAAATTTGAAATTCAAAAGATTAAATAAGAACAATCCATGCTATGATCTATTTTTATCCTCGGTAGATACAAGTCATGTAGAAAATTAAGTATGCACCAAATGTACGTCAACAAATCTGAACAATTGTTTATTTATCAAATCATGAGGTTTAAAATGTTAAAAATAGCCAAACAACTATATTTTCTAATTCAATATAGTTATATGATCAGTAGACTAAACTGCCAATGATTGGTATAACGAGGTTCAAATCTTGGTCGAGTGTACCGAGGGTGCTTTTTCCAAAAGGGTTCTACACATTCCCTACTCGCAAATGCGGATACACTTCCTCTAAATATAAACTTCCTAAATCCTAAAACCATAAGCGTAATTTAGTACAGTAAGTTTAGTACTTATAGTCCTAATGAGTAGTAAGACGCGGTGCTAAAAATAGAAACTATATGTTTATTTTTACTCAACATATAATCTCTTAAATTATTATTTTTTTATTTATAGTTCTAAAGTCTAATTGCCTGGGAATAATAATTTTCTAACCCCGTACCCCTTTCATTCTCTCCGGGCTCCTGTGGTCCCTAAGCGCGCAAAGCTTCCAATTTGGTGGCCCTCTTTCGCCAAAACTTTGGAGAAACACTGGGCTAGATGGATAGTAAGACGCAGAGCCTGTGATAAAAATAATTCCAACAGGGAACCTTAAAATCAATGTTTTATGGTTAGGCGGTTTTTAAAACGGTACAGTATTTGATAAAAATTACTTTTCGAAAAATACTTCCTTTATCTTTTATAGTTTAGCTGTTAAGTATAGGACAAAATTAAGGTCTGGGCCTTTCAACCTAGACACACACAACCAAAATTTGTTCGGTCAGGGGGTCGACAAACCACGAGCTTGATCAAGGTTTATAAAATACTGTAGAGCTTAAGGGTTCTGCCAGTATTCAAGTGGGGGTATAGGGGGGGGGGGAGGAAATGACAAGTCATTCATGAGTCCACTTTCATGTGCTACCAACACTAATTGATTTTTAAGTGAATGTAAAACAATAACATAGTCGTTTGAAATCGATAGCACTTTTAATTATTTTAAAAAGCTATGAACTAATTTTTTAATAAAAACCATGAGAAAGCAAAATTAAAAATTAGTTAGTATTGTAACGGGAGTTAATTAATTACCCGATGCACACTAATTACCCAATGTCCCTTTGAAGTATTTTGGTCCAATAAACAAACTTGTCGAGCATTATTGAGCAAATATTTTCAAAGGCTTCAGTGGTATTATTCCCTCGATAATGCGGTATATTAAATATTTATTTATTTATTGGCTCAAGCTAACGAATTCATTGGCATACACAGAAAAAATATTTGAGGTGCTTATAATTTATACAATATATTATTTCTGTAGCTTTTTTCTTCTTTTGATCATATATTCTATACAAACCTTTCATACGTCTGGTGGTATACCTTTTCAGTGTCAAGTCGTAATTTGTTTTACGCTTTAATTATAACTATTTCCGATCAGAGGAAAGCGGGAAGCCAATGCATTCGACATTGACCTTCAAAAGAAGACTCTATAATCGGATCACCATAGGTATTTTAGGGTAGTTAGTTACACAACCACACAAGAAGATTTTTTTTCCCATGATGTAATTTTTTTTAGCACCGCGTCTTAATACTCGTTCGGGTTATACGCTTTTATTTTATTAAAGGCTAAATAAGAATTTATAAAAAATGTTTGGGGAAACAAAAAAAAAGAATTAAAAATACTTATTATTGGAATGTACAAATAATAAGAAAAATAAACGTAATGAAAAACAGGGTTTGAATGAGAAGCATTAAATACATTTATCTTCCCAAGACCTCCGAACAAACCATTTTCCGTGGCCAATTACGAAATTCTCAGATTCTCCTGACAGATTAAAATTAGCTGACAATTAAAGATTTTCCTCATTAAAAATTTTTTTTGGCCACATTGTTTTCCTTATAATCCATCAAAGATTGTTCTTTATAGACGGGTTACCATTGAAATAAAAGTGTGGTTGTATTGAGTTCAAGAAGTGTTGCAAAGGCCGATCAAGTCGGGAATGCATAAATAAAGTAGAAACCGTGTGAAGAATATGGCTCGGAGCTATAGTACAGCGGACAGGGCGTGGGAAAGGGGGTGGGGGTTTGATCCCACTAAGTGCGGAAGATTTGAAACGTTGGGAATTTGTAGCTTTCAATGCCCTGAACGAAATTCGAAAAAATGCAAAATCCGATCTCAGCCGCTGGCACCGCTATCTTGGGAAAATGACGGCAAACATTTTTTTCTTCGAAATATCTCACTTCGGGTACGTCATACGGCAAAAAAGGTTCTTATTAAATTAAAAAAGCATTACATTTTCTACAAATTATGTCGGGTACATTTTTTCTTAAATTGAATAGTTTCGGAGCAGCAGCCGAGCAAAGTCGAGCATTGTTAAAATATATTAGATGGAACACATAAACGCCGCTGTAGAATATCTCTTATTTGCCGGTATAATATAAAACACAGCTTGTTGGTAGTTCTCGCTAATTGGTTATTTACCTCCCTCAATTACCCCTATTTGTTCTCATATGGCTGCAAATTTCTTAGAATTAGCCTCCCTCGAGGACACCTGCGATTTACAACATGGTTTGGTTTGCTTTCTCCTGCACCAGTGTTCTTTGATTCGTATCTCGCCAAATCGGGGAACTTGTTTCTCTTGGGTTCTATAGTACAAATAAATATATAGGGATATTTATTTGAAAACGTGAGAAATGATAGTACAGTGATCTTTACGGGTTTTTTGTTTTATGAATGCTAATTTTAATAAAACACAATTGTTGGAAGGGAGCTATTCTCTCGACAGCCTTCAAAGGTAGGCTTAGTAACAATGTACTTTTAGAATCGTGATTTCATTTCAATCTTTGTTTTAGTAGCTTTATTGGAAATTATTTAATTAATTTTAATCGACTGTATATTTTTAATTTATAGATATGATCGCACAGCGGTAGTTTACCGGTCTGCGTCTCGAACTAAAATGGCTCAAGAGCAGAAATACTTTCTTTATCTGCGATACAAATATTTCGGACAGTGCCAGAGTTGAGGTGAAGGAGAAAAGCAGAGAAACATTTAGACGATTGAGTTTGAAAAGTAACGATGGGAATATGGACTTTCTTCGTAAAAATACTTCGTTAAAAAAAGAAAAATGAAACCGACTACTTAGCACCATCTTTAAGATCAGGTGGAGTTGCTTTTGATTTTAAACATAATTATTTCTTGTGTTCCGAGGGAATTACAGAGGAATTTTCAATGAAACAAGAAAAGGACAAATTAAGAACTCGCGATATCATTTAGGAGATCCGCAGCTTGACTGTGAAAGACACAGTTTTAAAATCAGCTAAAACTCGGAATGATGAAAGTAGTCGCGAAATCATCAAACGCGTAGAATTGTCACCAGATTTAGTCGCAGCCGAAGCCAGGTATCACATGTCATGCATACATTTTTGTTCTCGTCGTCCAGAAACTGGCCGTGAAAGTCATCGTCCACCAGCAATGAATGTTGACCAAAAGTTGGAAGAAATATATTATTTACTAGAATAAAATAGCGAGGAGTGCCAATCTAGTCTAATGGAATCAATGGATAAAATTAAGGAAGATTTTGGCCCGAAATTTGATACTGTAAAATCAAGATTGCTCGAGAAGTACGGCGATGACATTGTGATCGCTCAAGTCGGAAGGAGATCTTCGATTATTTGCTTTCGTAACACCGGATTCAAGGTTCTTTAGGATACGTGGTATGAAAAAAAGAAATATTAACCAAAGGGAGAAAGACTCTTGAGTTATTAAAGCAGCTGCAATGATAGTATTGGAGGATATTCGAAGTCAGGTCTACGACATGACGCATTAGCCACCAACAAATAATTGTTTGGAAGATATTGACAGTGCCGTATACTCTACTCTACCTTATGGTGGTGTAGAAACGAGTATTCTACATACAGCTATCCAGCTAAATTCTACTAATTGGAAGCTTTTTAAATAGGAAAAGGAATGCTGTCTCCTAACACAAAAATACTCGTCCATAAAACTTGCAATGAAATGAGTAATTGTGAAAAAGAAGATTTTTTCAGGGTGGATACAAAACATATTTTACAAAATTCCCTGACTTTTCCAGGTTTTCCAGGCAACATTTATCAATTTTCCCTGACTACTTTTTTCTAGTTTAAAAGGTGGATGATAACTTGTTTTACTTATTATTGATCACATATTAAAAAAAGTTGTATCTACTAAAAATAAACGGTTTTATCAATTATTTTAACAATCAGAATGTTATTTTATTCAGGTATTATTAACTTTTATTTTAATGTTTGGTTGCAAAATTAATGGGATATTTTAGACATATTTTTTAATTCCCTGACTTTTCCTTATTTTTAGTTAAATTCCCTGACATTTCCCTGTTTTCCCTGTCATCCAAAAATTCCCTGACTTTTCCAGGTTTTCCCTGTTTTCCCTGTCTGTAGCCACCATGTTTTTTTAAATAATGCTTGACTTCACTTGGCTACTGTGTCAAAACTATTCATTTTAGGAAAAAATGTATATGACATATTTTGTATAAAATTTAATGCCTTTTTAATAAAATAATAACCAATTTTGCCGTATGAGGCATCCAAGGCGAGATAGTTTGAAAAAACCTATTTTGGGCACCATTTTTCCAAGATGGCGGCGCTGAAGGCTGTGATCAGATTTTGCATTTTTTCGCATTTCATTTAGGGCATCGAATTGTACTGTACATATTCCCAAAAATTCAAAACTTCCGCACTTAATGGGATCGAAACCCACACTTCTTCTGGACAATAGGGTACTTAATTTTTCGACACAGAAGTCTGAGGTTCAAATCTTAACTGTGTGAACGGAGATTAAATTTTTTTTAAAAGAAGTATATTTTCTTGTTTTGTCCAGGAAAATAAAATTTCTTCATGTTGTTTTTTGAGATTAGTGAGTTTAACGGCATGTCTAGGGTATCCAGTTTCGACTCTTTGGTACTGTTCAAGAAATGATAAGCTATTCTTAGGTACGTTTTACTGATTTTTTAGTATTATTATCATTCAATCTGTATGTAAGTTAGTGCAGGTTGGATACACCATTCAGAAAAATAACTACATGAATAAGTAGGAAATGCCAGATAATTCGAAATGGCAAATAGACACACAGCAATTAAAATAAAATATATGGTACAACAAAATCATGAATACTTTATCATACTATTATATAATTTTTAAGACAACACTTTCAAAAATCAATTACTAAAGTTCATTCAAATAATTTTGTGGTTGAAAAAATATTTTCTTCTTTACAATGTTAACACACTCCCCAAATAAATAAATATATTTTTAAACAATATTGTTAAAGCCATTTTCGAAAAATTTCTTATTTTCAAATATCAGTAGATTACCCCTTATTTAAGGGCTGGGATTTTAAAAAAACGTAGATATTACTATATATCATATACATATTAAAGACTATCAGAAATACCCAGCGATGACCGTGGTTACCCCTAGTTTGTTTCAAAAAGGCAGAAAAAGATCTACTAATTTTATTCTTTCCGACCTAGTTTTTAATCAATGTAAAAGAATCAAATCCATATTTTAAAATTATTGCTTCAAATTACTCATTTTCGTGCACATTAGCTACTAATATTTAGTTCAGATCTCCTCGTGCGGTGAATTCCGTGCGATGCTCATGACAGACAGACACAGAGATACGCAAAACTCTTCGTTTAACTATGTTAATTTTTTTTTTAATCCATTAAACCATCTAGGCTATAGGCCAAGGGACAGGCAGGCAGACAGATTGGTAAGATCTACTTTTTTTGGGTTCGGGGACACAAAAAAGCCAAGATTCATCACAACCTCGAAATATAAAGTTTCCACGATTAAAATATCTCCAGAATATGAGGAAATAATAGGGAAAAAAATCGCGTGCAGAAGATGAACAAAGATTACCCACCAACTGTGAAAAGGAAATAATGTAATGAACAAATAACCTTAGCATTAATTTGAAATTTATTCTGAAATAAAACAACTACTTTGTCACTAACCAAAATATAAATTTTTTCAATACGAAGAATTAAAAAAATATGTATGGATATAAATGAACGTTTGTGATTCATTAATAAAAAAACTAATTAATAGCAGCAGCACACCAACTTTAATCAAAAACAATTTAAAACAAAGTAAAAAAGAAGTACAACAGAGTCATGAGTAATCGTGTATAAAACAACAAAAAAAGTCATCAGCCTAATTGATTAAACATTAGTCGTGTATTTGTATGTATATGTGCGAGTGAGAGAGAGAAAATGGAAAACAAATATACCCGTGTGCTCATTTTATGCAAATCTATTCAAACGACCACAACCGCTGCTAAATAATATGACGACTCGTAGTGTCTATACGTTTTACTATGGATGAACTCAATTCAAGTCGATTTTGTGGGCTGCCAATAGAAATCAGCGTCATTGTCGATAGGAATGCAATTATTTCTATATTACAATAGCTCGCATCGATGGGCACGCGGAATATACGTCAGTCTCGTTTAGTCTGATTTGCCAGTGACGAGAAGGTCGGGTTCAAGTGTTGCCTGAGAATAGTTTTTCCTGAATGGTTGCACATTTCATTTACATTTTACCATCCTCATCCCTACCCCATTCGCGTAGCTAGATGCGAGTCGCCACGACAGATAGCTAAACGCCGTGATAATATTCGTACATAAACAAATTCGTACCAAAACAAATAAAATATTACTCTAATAAAAATATAATTTAATTTTTTTCAAATAGTGATATCGACAGTTCTTAAATATTTGTCATTCGCATAGCGGCACTAGATGAAAACTTTTTAAATGAATAGAAAAAGTCATCAATAAATTCCAGGACATCCTTGACAAACATTTAAGAACTTTTGGTATCACCTTGTGAAAAAAATTAAGCTCTATGTCTGTGAAGCAAATGATCAAAAAAAGGTTTTGATATAAAAACTTCAAAGCTACTTGACCTTTTCCCACTTTTTCTCGATCTGCATCTTAAGGCCAGATAGTTTGTTAGTTATAATCAATAATAACCTTAGTGTTGAGAATAATATGTAAGTTTATAATAATTATAGGGGAAGCCTATATTGTACTAAGATTAATGATAAGAGTTATCAATACTTTGAACTAGTGCAAAAGTTGTACTTAAAAATGGACCTCCTGCCCACAAGGGTTTCGAGGGGAGGATAGTATCCCGGCGGGTGAAAGAAAAACCAAACTCTATTGAGCAGGATGCTAGTTTATGATAATTTCAACTTGTATAAGCCTCATGGGTGAAGAAACTAAAATAAATGTATTTATTTGCCAGATGGATGACTCGCAATTTGTTTGAAATATTTTAACATATTCTCCTATAGTAAATTACCATTTGCTATTAGATTAAATCAACAAGGTTATTAAAACAAACGATAGATAGAGGAATTCCAACAATCAAATAACATATTTTGAAATTATTAGGATAGTAAAATATATTGTGTTTCAAATTATACTACATTTTTTAATTCCATGGATTCCTTTTATAATTCCTTTCTGTTCTTGCCATCTCATTCCATATCTCTCATCTACTCTCTCCCTCTTTATTTCAATCACCGACGTAATTTTTCAACCTTCCTCACTTGCTATATTCACTGAATCGCACAGACTGGAAACAGATAGCTCCTCATTTGTTTCAGACTAAAGGACTGATTTTTTGCTACTCCCCTCCCTCCCCACCCCAATGGCTTCACCTGAAGCAGTTATCTTGGAAATCAAGGATCCGGAAGAAATATTACGTACTTCAAAAACTAGAGTTGGCTAGAAAGAAGCGAGAACCAAAAATTTAAAACAGTTGAATAAAGCGAATTGCCATCTGTTTTGAACCAACTTTTGCTATCCGTCCGAGTTATCCGCATTTAACTAAAGTGATAAAGAGTCAGGACGAGAAAGGATAACATTTTAGAGGAAATGTAACCACATTGCCAGGGGGGTGTAAGATACCACTTAGCAAAAGTTCATCCGATCGGGATTTAAACCATGACCTCTCTGTCAAACTTAAAAATCAAACCTTTCTTCAGACGTATTTAACCTAACCACACGAGAGCCAAAAACTTACAGCAGGCTCTTGGATTGACATATATGTATTATGATGTTAGGATGGACCCGTATTAAAACAGTAACTATTCCACTCCCTAATAGTACCTAAACTTAAAGCAGGCTCTAGGAACGATTGATGTATTTACTCGAATATTAGGATGAACCCGTACTAAAACAGTAACGGTTTTTTTTATCAGCCACTACTAAAGTCTAACCAAGGTCTCTTAACAGAGTTGCGTTTGACCACTGTAATCGCTTAGCCACACGAACAAGTTTAAGAAATCTTAACAAGTGCAGCAGGCATACTTTTGACGCACGTGTCAAAGACTTTTAGATTATATACAGATTTAAACCATTAACACAAAAGTACTTATCACAGAGCCCCATAATAACCACACAAGAATTTGATCAACTTTGACGGGAAATACTGCTGAGTGGAAAACTCGCCTATGTGAAGTAACTTTTTTATTCTATAAAAAAGAAACATTTTGAAGGAAACATCCTCGAAGCGCCTGAATGTCTGTGTGTTCACAAAAACAAACATCAAAGCAAAATACCTATTTTTAAAAATGTTGTTAAAAATAACTATAAAAAAATAAAGCAACTGATAGGAAGGAGAACTTATTAAGTTAGTTTGATAATTAAGTAAAAGGTAGAACAGAATAAAAGAAGCCGTATGGAAAAATAAAGCCGCGTTTTTCAACTCGACGTGCACAAAATCAGAAAAATATATGAGAAGAGTTAAATTATGCCATCAACAATAAAATAACTAATGAATAAAGGAAGACACTTTTTAAAACATCAAGCTAATAATTTTTTTTAGCTTAAAGTAACTTATTTATATTATTTATATTTAGCACCACGTCTTACTACCCGTTCGGGTTATACGCTTCAAGTACTAATTACTCTAATAAATTAGGAATTGGGAAGGTTGAATTAGAGGAAGTGAACCCGCATTTGCGTGGAGGTAGAGTGGAAAACCATTTAGGGAAAACCACCCTCAGTTCACCCGACCGAGATTCGAACCTCGATCTCTCCGTCCTCAGCAGTCGAGCTCAACACGACAAGCGGGTTAGCTTAAAGTAACTAAAAGAGTTAATAAAAATAGTTATATCCAATTTCTAAAATATCTACTTGTTCTCTTTCCAGCCTTAATTTTAGGTCTATATGTATACATTTTTTTTAAAAAAGAACCTTAGTTAAACCTTAATAAAACCCTCGACACCAAGTTTTAGCCAGATTGGTAAAATGATTTCGGCTCTAGACCGAGGTATAGACAGACAGATGGAATTTTGAAAAAAACTTTTTTTTTGTTTAAGTGGGCCATGAAAAGTTGACATTTATCAAAATCTTGAATTCGATTTTTTTTCCGCGATCAAATTATTTCCTCTCCACGAGATAGTAAAAAAAAAGGGGGGGGGAGCTTTCAGCTACTAAAGATAGACATTAAAAAATATACCAAATGTATTAGGTGTTATTTGTGGCGCTATGTAAATGTGGCATCAAAAACATTTTGTATAAACATCTCACGTCAGCAGAATTCCATTTCTGGGCAATACATTTTATTGACTTTGGAAAAACAAAATCTCTACCCTTTTGTTTTGGTGTTTAGATGAGAAATTACCTAAGAGTTTTTTCAGACAAGTATTTTAATTACATATTTTTTTAATATTTTGAATGCAATTCCCTGTTTTCTATGACATCAACAAATTCCCCGACTTTTCCCTGTTTTTAGCCATCATGTGAATATCATTATAAATAATAAACCTGTAGCTATATCCATTTATTTCAGTGACATTCTCCGAGTGAAGGAGTATTTGCATATGACTATTTTGGTATGCGCTCATTGTCTTACTAACCGTCCGAGCTACCCGCATATTTACACTAATGAAATAGGTAAATTACTGTAGAGCAGCGGTTCCAAACGTGGGGTACATGTCAGGACTTTTGGGGGGTACGCGAAAATATTTGATTAATGGCGGAAAAAGCTATATATGACAGCAGTATAAGACAAAATATCAGTCAAAATTTGTGAAATTAACTCAACGCTAAGGTGAGGGATGGTGCGGGTTTTCTTCTATATTTAACCTTGAGAAAATGATGTCAATTTCAAATATAAAACAGTTTTTATGGTTAATAAATAAATTAAATATTTAAATGTAAAATTTATATACACTGTTTTTTCACCTTATTATTACATTGTTTTTAATACCAATTACTAGCCCATTTATTTTTAGTTGCAACAAATAAATCCAAAATAAATACTAATATATTAACTTAACATTTTGATAATATATAGGGCACTATTTATGGGAATGAGCTTCCAAGGGGTACGTCAGCGAAAAACGGTTGAGAACCGCTGCTATAGGGGAATTTCCAAAATATTTGAATGGGGGAAGCGTGAGAAACTGCCGGGATCCAAACTCCGACATACCAGTCACCAACTAGACAAGACGAGACTGACGCCTTTTTCTGTGTGATCACAGGTTAGGATCATGGATTAAATTAAATTTCCAATTTAATATTATAAAGATAATAGAGATGCATTTGAAAGACTGTCATTGTATGTATAAATAATAATATCGTTTTTTTATTATTTGATTAAACTGAAGAATATTATTACTGAATGAAAGATAAAACGAATATTAAATACTTGACAACTGGATTGGCCCTTTTTTCGTATCCAATCTTTTCTAATATCGTATTTCATTTGTTGTTACATTAGTATTTAAATTGAACAATTCATCAAGGACAATCTTCAGCGGATGAGCTCTATTTTTACGTTTAATTTGATTAAAGGTAAATTAAAAACAGATTTTTTTTTAAAACCTAACGCACATCAGCACCATAAATGTTTATAAAAATATATATTTTGAGATATATTTTCTTAGTATTTTATATTAGATAGTAAAATATTACTAATAATAAAAATATTATCTAATAAAACACAATTCTCATTCAACCATTTAGACAAAAAAAATCATTTTACTTCTTACAGGTTGTGTGAAAATGTAGGTATTAGCTAGTTTTCATCGATTTTTTAATAATATGTGTGGAATTATAAGACTAGGCTTGACGGAAAACGGCTCTAGATTTAACATTCAACTAACAAATACATTCATTCAAGATATTTGAGAACTAGCAGTAGGCCTTCCTCTTCACCTTGAGATAAGAAGATTCTTAAGTTTTATCACCCTCTTTCTTATTGACATGACAAAGGGTGGTTGTAGGCGAAGGGCGAAAGGGAGTATAACCTCAAACGGGCTAGAGAAGCTGTTCCAGAAAATGACAGAATATTGTATTTTAAGCCGTGTGGCCTGTAAGCGATTGATACTTTATCGCTGACTGAGGCGGCCGCCTTAGGACAATCAGTAAGAAAGAAGACAACATTTAAGAGAGGTATTAAAAAAGAAAACTGCATTCAAGGCAGTTGTTAAAAAAGACGAGAGACCAAATTGTAAGTGGATCGATTCAGCAAGGGTGTAGATTGAAATAGTCTAAGAGATTCTTCAACTAAAGCAAAGATAAGGGATAAGTGTAGTAGTTAGTGTGTGTGAAAGGAACGTTATATAAGGAAAAGGAGTAAACTAGAAGGAGAGTTATGTAAGACGAAAGAAAACAAATCAAAAGGTCCAAAGTGAGTGGTGGAAAAAAAAGGAAGAAGATGGGAGTAACAGATAAGACAGAAAATGTCAGCAGAGAGAAGAAAAACAGTAAAGATTATTTTTAAAACTTAATTACCAGGTTTGTTTGTCAACGTTCACTTTTCAAATGTTATCAAATTTAGTCGCAAGGACACAAAAACATAACGTTTCTCGAGACACAAAGAAGGAGGTATGAAACAAAAGGAGTTTGTTAGTATGTTGAGTGGATATACTTTGACAAACAATAAACATAGTTTATTTATGTTGCATAGCATTAATTTGAGCTGTTCGCATATTTACACAAAAGAGGAAAGGTAGGATTTGAGATGAAGTGTAACAGCAAGTATATGAAGAGAATGGTTCACCCACCGATACGGGTAATAAAATAGCATCTTAAAAATTGAACTAATTTATTTAATTTTGTCTTTTTTATTTTACGTAATTTCCAGAAAGCAAATTTTTGCTATGTATATAGTCAAATTCTCATATAAATAATATATTAAACCTATGTTACTAATATTATTTAGAGGTATTGATACTATTTATCAAAAGTGTCAGCTGCAAATCATATGACTTGACGTATGAATATATGAAAGTAGATATAGTATATTTTCTGTCAGATAAGATCCTTCATATGAAACTTGGGTGGTACTTAATACACAAAACATTTCCCATGAAACACTTTTAAAAATACCAAAAACACTAAACATACATGACAAGCAAAATATAATTTGTTATTGGCACCAAATTAAATTTTTAATGCTTTTACTTTAACTAAAATTGTACATTTACAAAAATTAAAGGATTCAAATTTAGAATTCTAGATTTAAAAGAAAATTTAAGATTTGAATTCGATACATGTAGGATCTAGCCCACCTCGAGTTTAAACGTATAAATTACAAATTAAAAATTGTATAAAGCCATGTTGATACCTTTCGCCCAGATTTTGGTGGGGCACCTTAACCTCTGCGATGCGGTTCAGCGTTCTAGTAGCCGGGCCTCTTAATTTGGGATAATTAGTATGCTTGACAAGCAAGGGCCTTACACACGCACTCAGTGAATGTAAACCTCTTCTAGCTTAAGGGGTAAAGTTACGCCGGGTGACAAAGATGAGCTAGTTGGGTTTTTTTCGAAACAGGTAGGAGGTGGAGCGGAAAGCTGTCCGTGGTAAAGTAGACTTTGTGGTCAGAAAGGAACATGGTCATTACAGAGTTACGACGGGTCATTACGGTCACTGGACAAGTTACACCCTAGCGAGTTAAAGGCGAACTAAGCACGTTTACCTCGATTAGGACCACCAACCTACAGGAACAAAAACCTACTATTCTAATGAGCCAACCCATCATTTTTATTGGTAGTGTAGGCCGCAGGGAATTTTTACAAAATAAAAACTTTTTTGCAGCTAATATTGATTACGTTTTACTTTAATATTAGTGTTGTTTTGATGGAATTAATACAATCTATTAAAAATAGAGTAAGGAGTTAATAGAAATACACTTATGAATATATTACAAACTGCTTAAGCAACTTCCTTACGATTTAAATCAGACTGTAGGTTTAGCAAACATATTTCTACAACTTTGGGTATGGTGAGGATAGTCAAGAGTTAATACTCCAGCGTTTATCTAGAGCAGCTATCTATACTCCAGCGTTTATCTATAACAGTTATATATACTCCAGCGTTTACCTAGAACAGCTATATATACTCTAGCATTTATCAAGAACAGCTCTCTATACTCCAGCGCTTATCTAGAACAGCTATCTATACTCCAGCGTTTATCTAAAGCAGCTATCTAAACTCCTGCTTTTATCTATAACAGTTGTATGTACTCCAGCGTTTACCTAGAACTGCTATATATACTCTAGCGTTTATCTAGAACAGCTATTTATACTCCAGCGTTTATCTAGGACCTGCGTGTAGCCCGAACGGGTAGTAAGACGCGGTGCTAATAATAATAATAATAATTTATCTAGGACCGATAGCTATACTCCAGCGTTTATCTAGAACAGCTATCTATACTCCAGCGTTTATCTAAAGCAGCTATCTAGACTCCTGCTTTTATCTATAACAGTTGTATGTACTCCAGCGTTTACCTAGAACTGCTATACTTACTCTAGCGTTTATCTAGAACAGCTATTTATACTCCAGCGTTTATCTAAAACAGCTATCTATACTCCAGCGTTTATCTAGAGGAGATGTGGTAAGAGAGGTGGTGACAGCTTAGAATTATTATTATTATTATTAGCACCGCGTCTTACTACCCGTTCGGGTTATACACACTTACGCTAATGTGTAATGGTAGGGTGATTGTGAGATGAAATGGATGACCTACAGTTTAACGTGGAATCCGAACCACGGTGGAGGCCTGGCATTCCCCACATTCACAAGATGTCTTGTCAGAGGTGAAGGAATGGTTTGGTAATCAGATAAATCTATGCCGGGACCGAGGATTGAACCCCGGCCACCAGCACAGAAGTCTGACACCTTACCCCTAGACCACCAGGTCACCCGACAGCTAAGAAAAGTTACCATGTATCCATTCGCCAAACCATATGATTTACAAGACAATATGTAGAGTTATTGTTACGTGTGACATTCAAAACTTTCATAAGAAACAAACAATTTGTTTTTAATTATTCATTTATTCTTCCGACAGTTTTTACATTATTGACACAATTTTATAAAATAAACTCTTTTTTTAAAGGCGTCTGTTCTTTACAAGCAAGAGCTTCTAAACGGCTACGTTATTAGCACCCCATCTTACTACACATTCTGGTTGTACGCACTTAAGCTCATGTGTAATGGTAGGGTGATTGTCAGATGAAATGGAAGACCTACAGTTTAACGTGGGATCCTAACCACGGTGGAGGCCTGGCGTTCACTTCATAAATTAATATGGCGAACCAGACGAAATGCGTTTGCAACGTTTTATTTTATTTTTAAATTACAATAGTAAGTTATGAAAACACCAACTATACAGTATAATCCTTAAGGAAGTACAAAAATCATTTGTTAAAACTTTTGACTGGTAATAACCAAGCAAATAGTAATTACATACGAATAGGTTGATATTAGTGACTTTCTGCCAATGTTTGCAATAAAGAACTTTCTGCTAGCTCTCACTTAGCTGCACTCCCATCGTAGAGAGGGTATAGAAAGAGAACGTAGAGAAACCACAGATAAAAACATGTAGAAAAACACCATTTGCGCATCAGGCCGGGATTCAAATCATGTTAAATTTCGACCTCCAGGGTGAGAGTCGGCATGGATGCTACCACTTACAAAGGTATTTAATGAAGGCGCTAAATTGTTTCTTTAATGCCAGGTTTTTATTTTGAAAATATTTTTGGCCTTAAAAAATATGACAGAAGGATGAGAACGCGAGTTAAAGTCAGTACTTTTGCAGTTTTATATAAAAAAATGAATTTAAAAAAATACTTTTTTTTTCAAAATAAGTAAAATATTGCTTCTGTAGACATGTTAAGTATCTCTACATTTAATCAGGTATTGAATATTTGCATGGGCATAGTGACATTTAAACAAAAACTTTAAAATTATGGAAAAAATGTTTTTGTTAAATTACTCGATATACTGTACACGACATACTGTGTACTCAACAATTACTGTTGAGATAACTATGCATAGCAAATTTAGGTAAATATAAATACAAAAGCAATGTTTAATTTATTTTGCTCACGGCTTGAACCACAATAATCTGAGTAGTTTTTTTGAACTACTACTTTATTCTGTACAAACAAACTACGGAACTACTTATTTCCAGGTAGAAAGAAGCTCTCAAAATATATTACAATTTTATGTTGTGAGCTTATCAAAATATGAGTGTATTAGAAGAAGTCTAAATTTCGAGTCCCTTTTTATAAGCCTATTCTAAATACTCCGCAAATATGCCTAAAAATATTGTTACCAACAAAAACCTATCAAAAGCTATAGCTGACGATCACATGACTTGACTGTAACGATGTTCCAAACAAAGAATATGCAACACACTACAACCTAGTAATATGGAAGTTGTCTGACTCACCAAGGCTCACCAACTCTCACCAACTTTCGCCAAGTCCCACCGAGGCCTCTCCCCGTCAAATAGGACGCACGTACTCGCTAAGACGCATCCACTCTCCTGGCTTGGGCAAATACGACTGACCGAGGCGCGAGCCAAATCAGAACCTCAAACTCCACAAGAAAATACTGTTGCCAACTTGACTTGGCAAACATCCGCTCCTGGAATGTTCCAGATTAGCCTGGCAATTAGTGGTACCTCCGCGTTTGGACCGGAGCGCTGTTCTCTACCCTTCCTTTGTTCTATGTGCCTCCCCTCCCCCCCCCCCTTTACAGAGAACTTGTTTGTATATAACAACCGCTGTAACATCATAGGTCACTCATTGTGTTACTGGCTTTACAAGGTGAGGGCGCTTGATTGAAATAATATTAAAGTAAAATCTATCAAAATTCTCTTTGGATCTAAATATGGGGAGGGAATACTTTTCCAAATTACTGTTTGGCAATACTTTAATATATTATTAATGGGGACCTTTTAGTTTGATCTGGCGTGGCTGGTCCACGATCAAATGTTGGTAACTTTCTGGGGAGATTCATATTTTGCTTAGTTCTATTTATTTACGGTAGGCGCGCCCGAACCTGTATTCTGGTTCATCTATGTAACATTTAATATTGTCTAGGGTAATTTTTTGGGGATATGAGTTTGTTTAGAATTAGATGCATTTTGTATAGGATAGTTAATTTATGTATAGGCGCAACGGGAGATTGGGCAACGTGTTATACTTCTTCGAGCATTGTTATTGGTTTAGGCTATTTAGTAATTTAGGATAGGTCTCCAACGGTCATGGTTGGGACTTCAACTTATGATATTTAAACTAACGAATTATGATATTTTTTATATAGTTAGGCGAGGCTATGTTTTACGAGCTTTTTCTTGTTAAAGTTGATAATGTATGCGCGCGCTTGGGCGCCAAATTTAAATGTTCATTTCAAACTATCACTCTACGTTCCTCTTATAGGACAAGTAATATATTGTATGTCATGACGGCTTAGTCTGCACCTTGACAGACTAAGCGAAGGCTGGTTAAGCCATTATTGTACTCATCATTCATTTTATCAATGCAATTTATCAAAAATAAAAAATGTTCCTCTTGTGACCTCATGGTTATTATTTTTGGGGCCCACTTCCTGACCTCTGTGTGAGCGTCACATGACGTATGAATGAATACGTGAAAATAAATCTAGGAACATATCAAGCTGTTTCTTCCTATGAATATTAGAGTGTAATGCTGACTAATCCATGTATTCTCTGCCTCTAATATGAGAAAAATTTGCCCCAGCACTTACTTTACATGGCCCATTAGGTTACACTTTTTTTAATGTACAAAAAAAAATGAACATATTATATTCTTTTAGTTAGGTAGATTTTCCTTTTACTCTAGGTTTTTCGTAACGAACGAGCCACTTACTTATCACATTTCAAAATTCGATAAATATGTTTGACCCCCGGTCAAATTATTGCCATTCAATAAAATGAGATCAATCATAATGGTACTGGATTCACGAATGCTTCGTTGAGTTATTATGCTTGTCTAGACAGGATAGTTATAAAACCTTTGTTATGGTGTTTCCTGACTTTTACAGAACACGTTTTCCCATTTTTCACGACCTGACCTATTTTTTCCCCGCCAGCTTTTCCATACGGAATCTCTATTGTTACAGAAACTTCAGTTTAAAAAGTAGTGTAAAGGAATGTCATTAGTGTTTAGAAGAATTTGACCTTGACAGGAAAGGTTATGCAGTTACTACACAACCCGATGTGACATGCCATTCTTCGGATCAACATGTTTATTTCGTTTGTTCACTCTTTATTCTTCTATACAAATATCTATTATTTAAAGTTTGCAGTTTATTGTTCCAAATTCAATAATATTTAATTTTTTTAAAAATTTCAGTTTTTTTTTCAGACACCAACAAATCCCGTGATTTTTCTTGGTTGCGTAGCAACCATAGTTTTTCTAATTGTTACACTCATCACAATTTATTTAGTGCTAGCATATAATAAATATACATTTTTTTAAAGTAATTTTTTCCAATTTTAAACGTTTAAGTTATTATTTGTACTACTGTTTGAATGTGGCATAGAAACAAACACTATATAACCTCATGATAGTATAATGTCATATTTGAGCCATGCATTTTTTTAACATTAAATAAAAAATATTTCCCTTTTGTTTTCGCGTTTAGGTGCAAAACTAATGGGATTTTTTTGGACAAACAATTTGGAATTAACTCAGAGATAGTGGCTTTGGCTTTGACTAGGGAGGTAGGGGTTAAAATCCAAACAAGGTGCCCAAAGGTTTTGGACAGACTGACAAGCGTGCGAGCGACTTAGCGACTGCGCGGTCAAACTGGCGAGCGAGCGCGTGATTAGCAGATAGCTCTAGATAATTGTCGACGAGGAGGCAAAGGTTTGAATCTTGTCTCAGTAAACTGGGGGTGTTTTTTGACAAGTGATTTATTGTTGTGGTTTTACCATCCTCTAAACATGCTAATGGTGATTCTTATCTGTAAAGGCCTTCTTTGATTATAATATTGGAAGTATTGTAACATATAACTTTAACACACACATACATTAATATATATATATACATTAATATATATATATATATATATCATGGTCTTACTAATTAAATTAGGCCGTTTGTAGCAAGTGTGCTAAATCTATCGATAGTAATAAAAATTCAAAATGAGAAGGTTTCCTAGCACTAAATGAACCAACATACAATAATATTGCCTGGCGCCTGTAAACTATACTGTACCGGGTCGAGCGCGCGCTTGAAAAATAGAAGCAGTTCTAGCTTTCAAGCGCGCACGATCAGTCGCTTGCTCGCTCCAGTCTGGCCGTACCCCAAGGGTTATTTTTCTTGAACTGTGGTTTTTTATGTATACTAATTTCCAGAATATAAACGTTGGGTTATTCATTACCATAATGGGATGCTCCAGCATCAAAGTTTCATTTTAAGTAGTTCTTGAAATATAATTTTATGGATAATTAAATAATAAAACCGACTAAGTTTACATGTCTGGAATGTTTTCTCTAAGGAAATTATTATTAATGTAATTGAATGGATAAATTTAAATAAAATACCTTTAATCGAGTTTACAGATAAAATATTAGGTCTCTGTAATATCCTCTTTATTTAAAGATTGCGAAGGACCCCAAAAGGGGTGTGGAACAATTGGTAAATGCCGTTAAAAAATCAGCTAAGAATTGAAGACATTTTATTTTAATCCCTTTTCTAAAGTAAGTAAGTTTTTTCCCCCCTTGTGGTACTTTCCAGTTGTAATAATTCATATTTTAGGTGATCAACCAAATGTAAGAGGCTCGTAAGCTCGCGCATGTTTATTTTCAAACTCACAAGATTCAGATTCACTCTCCAATTATATATCCTCTCTACTTTCCCCTAAAGCCACCATTGTGGTCACGTGCAACACCACAGAATCTTCAACTATGAGGCTCATAAAGATTTAGCAGTGTTGTCGACTTGAGATGGAAAGAGATTTGCGATGTGCTCTGTCAAACATCAAACCCAATATTCAAGAGAGGATGAAAAACACTACATGCATTGTCAGCCATCACACTATTTCTTATGTACCATTATACTGCCAGTTTTACATTGATTTTGATACAAAATAAGTAAGTGAAAGTAAAATAAAGCTTCTATAGAGATTTTTATAACCATAAAAAAATAGTGGGGGGAGTAACCAGAAAGGGGGAGGCATTTTTTATGATCTACCAAGAGGGGCGTCAGCGGTAAAAGGTTAGGAACTACTCTGCTAACCAGTATTATAATGCAGTGATGTTTGCTGTAGGTTTTAAAAATCAGCATAAAATTATTATTTAATTAAATGTAAAAATTGAGTTCGGAATATGGAAGACCAATAGCATGCTCTGATGCACCCTTAAGGGGAGCACGAGAGCAAGTTCCAACACGTACCGACCAATTGGTCACACCGTGTGGTTCGCAAAAGTTTAAGAGCAGGTTGTCGTGTTCGCGAATTTCTAAAATAAAGAATCCGATATTAAATATTAACNTCACACCGTGTGGTTCGCAAAAGTTTAAGAGCGGGTTGTCGCGTTCGCGAAGTTCTAAAATAAAGAATCCGATATTAAATATTAACATTGGGGGGGGGGTTCTGAGAAATTAAATAAAACCGAATAAGGGTTTTTAGAGTTACGTGCGGAGACACTACTCTATGGGGGGATGGTGAGAGCCTCCCAAACCACTGTTATCACATCTCACTTATCCGAGCAGGGCTTTGGGACGTCGATGGCACCCCCCAGGGTCAATGACGTAGTTCCCAAGCCCCTGGATAAGAGGATTGGTGGAACCGGGAAGTCTAGTGTAGAAGGACTGCGCCAGACCCCGGAAGTGGTCCTTGATGGTAGGCATATCCAGGTCGCGATGTAGAGTCTCATTCCGGACATACCAAGGTGCGCCCACTTTAAAATAACATTTGAACGACTAAAATAACCTTGGTTGCTTAATAATCGTCCATAATGCTATAAGAAAATTAAGATGTTTAATAAAATGTATATTTTATTTAGTTATTTTTTTTTACCAAGAGGATTTGAAGAGGGATTTTAAGGAATAAATATAAAATGTATAAAAAAAAAAAGTAAAGTAGAGAAAAGCAGGGTGATCTTTGTATTTAAATAAGTTAATTAACCGATTGAGGAGCAAAAAGGTTGCCAAACCCTGGTATAGATTTATACCAAAAAGTATTATTACTTTAAAACAAATTGTCTACTTACTAAATATACGTATAAAAATTATCCGAGCTATCACGTAGTTGCAATTTCTCTTTGGATTTGAGGTAGACATTTCTTTTAATTGAATGAAGATATTTAATTAATCCTGCATTCAACATTATAATTATTTGACGGTGAACAGATTATTGAATAGCTTCTTGGCAGTGCAATTCTGTTGTCTGGTGTCCCATAAAGTCAGGCTCACTCACAACGGATGTAAAAGTTTTTAAAAAAGATGCACACTTTCAGGCTTCTTTAAGTGTTTTTGCCAATTTTCCGATTTCTAGGTTTCTTCGTTTTTGAGATCCAGCGTTAACACAAACATATAAAAACAAATTTCATTATTTATAGTTATTTATTTCAATAAAATTAAGAGTTTGTGTATCCGTCCGTCCATCTGGCATAAGCAATGAGCGATATCTACCATATGAAGAAGTCTGAAATTAAAAACTAAGTAACACCAGTGTAAAAACATGATCACCTAGAAACTCAAATTTTAAAATTTAGATTAGATTTCCAATTTCTCGCTATCTTACAGGTAGAGAAAGTATTGTAATCGCCAAAACTATCAAACTCAAGATTTTGATGAATCATGACCCCCGAATCCCAAAAAGTTGTTTTAGGCTTTCCGTCTGTCTGTACCTCCAACTATAGCCTAAACTATTTTACCGATCAGGCTAAAGCTTGGTAGCTAGGGTTTTCATAGGGTTTTCCCGAGGAATTTTTGGAAATGGATATATAAACCTAAAATTAAGGGTAGTTTACTGAAGGGTGAAAGAGATAAAGTCGATTTTCTCAAAATCAGCTCTAGCGATTTCGATTAAATTTCATTTCTAAACATTTCTAAATATTCCAAAAAAAATGGCTTCTCTCAATATTTCGGCAAAATAACTTTAAGGGCTCCGGTCTGATGCGTAAATTATCTTTTTTTAAATAATATCTCCTAAATTATTTGAGATATGAAATTACTTATCGTTACAAATATGTAGGTTTCTTTATTGTACAAATATTTTATAAGCATATATTTATAAAATCAATAACTTTCAAACTATACGTAAATGTATATATTGTTTTAACTTTTCGAACACAAAAGGTAAAAGTATTGAGACAGCAAAAGAAAATCTAACCTGAAATGTTGATGGATGTCGACGTCTCAAGAACCCCCCCTCCTACCCCCCTCAAACCCTAAAAAGTGATTTTTGCAATGACATCTGTCTGTGTGTCTGTTTAAACTTAAAATTAAGAGTAGTTTAAGAAAGAGCGAAAAGAGAAAAAATCGAGTTTCTCAAAATCGGCTAACGATTTTGATTAAAATTTGTATTTAGGTGTTGATTAAGATTATAAATAAACTGGCTATTTTCATTTTACGACAAAAATGAATTTCAGAGAACTTTACAGAATCAAGAACTTCTGGATCTCCGCAACTATTTGAGATGCTAAATAACTTTTCATTGGAAAATTGTAGTACTATTAAAAATTAAAAAACTTTTATATGATATATGTTTTTATAAATCCAACAGGTTCTGAGATATTGGCAAATATATTAATTGAATTTTGTGAGCTTTAGTTGTAAAGAGATACTACTTAAGTTTTAACGCAATAATTCTCCAATTCCATTGAATAATTAAATATAAGTAAGTCTCTAAAAGTTTTATGTTGTTTTTCCTTAAACCTCTTAGGAGAAATGTTTGTACAACAATGATCTATATCCATTTTAGAATCAATAGTCATTATTTACATTTTATATTGGTCAAAATTTATAAATAAGGAATTTAATAGCAATAAATGACATTAAGATTTGCAAAATCTAATAAAATTTCGAAAATTTTAACCTGGAGTTGAATTTTAATACGAAGTGTTGACTCTTGTAGACCAAACATTGATATTTTTTATCGGTCCAAACATACAAATGAGGACATTAATTCTTTAAAACCAAAATTATAAAATTTAAATCCGGGGCTTAAAAAAGTTTTTCATAATTATAGTGCAATTTACGCTTGGTTTTTATAGTGTATATTACTTCGTTTGACATATATTACGAGTTTTGAGTAAATATCTCCATTTTCAAACTATAGAGCGAGAAAATCCGTTTGGAGTTCTGTACCATTTATTTAAATTAATTAAAAATCGTGTCAGAAGAAATTACATAATGATTTTTTTTTGTCTGTCTGTTTAAGGCAAAAAAAAGAGGCATTTCCAGGGGTAGCTACGCATGCCATTGCGGGGTTACCCAGAGCAGCACCGGATTCTTATGCTAGTATGATAAATTAAACAAAGAAGGCATGCAAATAGAAAAGAACCACACCCACAATTTTTTTTTAATATAAAACTTATGGAGCATTTGACACAAATTAAAGGCTAATTCGTCAACGACAAACTTTTATTTTATATTTTCCGGTGACAAGCGAAGCGTTTTAAGACAGTCACTACTCTGACGGGCCTTGCCCTATAAAAAGGTTGATTACATCCTTACGTCTGAGCGACTCGTTTCAAAATTTGAAACGTTTGAAAAACATAATTCTTTCAAGTGAAGCACTTTTCTTCTTTTCGACACGGACTAAAAATGACAAGAAGGAGTTTTTATTTTATTCTTTATGGTTTCAAGACATTAAGTTTCAAGTCTTTCACCGTGAAATTAGTTTCTTTTGAGAAATACAAACTTCCCTCCCGTAATTGGCATTCCTTTGGGGTTGAACCGATTCGTAATTACGGATGGACTTTTCACAAAAGTTTTCAAATAAAAACGAGTGGAGGCATCACTAACCGATTAATAAACACCTTTTCATCAATTACTAGGCTACCTGCACCGATGGTCACGCGGACAATATGTCATGCATCTAGTTTGGTTTGACGGTAACAAAGAGGTCGGAGTTCAAATCTCAGCTGGATGTGTTGGGCTGTATTTTTTCTTCCCTAAATGGTTTCTTATTCTCCCTTTCCACGAATACGGGTGTATTCACTCTAAATTTTAACTTTCCTATCTCATTTGAATATTGATATGTGTATAGCCCGGATAAGTAAAACGACGCAAAGCAAAAACATTTCTTTAAGAATTTTCAGAATATATCTTGATGAAGAACTCACTAAAAAGCATAAATAATAACTTCGGCTATTTTATTCTAAAAAAAAGTTTAGGTTTTAAAATGTAAGTTTTTAGGTTATTTGAGCTTGTTTATAACATATTTTTTGTACTCAACAAACAAAATTGAAATTAAAATATAGCTGAATCAGTGTTTAAATGAAATTATTTCAGAACATGGCAAACTACTTTTTTTTTTAAATTAGAGAGAAGCTAAATATAATTATAGCAAACCAGAAAACACTGGGGGAAATTCTGATTTCCCAGAATCAAGTATCTTGTACTTTTCCCAAATAATAGACCCACAATTTATGTTAAAGTAAAAAAGTAATTGGTTGGTAAAACATGTGGTGTGACAAATACTTTATTACAGGAGTCGGCAAACTTTTCGGGCCACGCTCGATCACCCATTGTTTATCCAGGTCCGTTGCCCAACAGTCCTTCTGTATGCTTACATCGGTGATGTAACCCTACATCGAACTGGTACGCGAACGTACTGACGTGATGCCCTCAGTTCGACCAGCTACACGCACTCTACTGAACTAGTTTCAATCCTTATTATGGTTCGAAAGTGTTTCTTTATTCCAATTATTGTTTTACCTAGTCCCAAAACACTGGTGTGTAACAATATGCAAATTGAGCTGATAGTAATAACATTAGTTATATATTATTACGGACTGTTTTGCATTTGGTAAGCTGATTCAGGCTTAAAACACAACAAAGAAGCACGTCTCTTGCTATATAGCCTAACAATGATATTACCTAAATGATACTAGACAATGACATGTCTATATATAATAAATAAAATTTACGTTTTATTATTGATTTTTACCGATCAAGTTAGTTTTGATCACACTAAAATAATATTAATTTTGAAAGTACTTGATAGTTTTGCGAATTTTACATCCTCAAAGTCTACCTCGGTGGTCTTAGGGTAGTAAAGTAATAAGCTCAGCATCCGATCTTCGTGGGTTCAAACCCAACAGGGGTAGGAGGATTTTTCTTGACCGATAAAAATCCGTAGCACAGCTTCCTTCGAAGGGGAAGTAAAGTTGTCGGTCCCATATCAATGTGGCGTGTAAAATAATCCTGGAAGGTATGTGAAAATAAGTTTCCCGGCAGAATTGGTACGCCCTCTCGCTATCGCTTATAGAAAATTCTCATGTAATGATAAAATCCCTCGGTTCATTAAGCGTGCACGTTAAATACCTCAAATAAATAAAATTCTTAAAGATCGACTTTTAATGACGGTGTAGTTTTATTACAAGATCGATCGGCCGATCGCGATCAATCGGTTACTGACCCCTACTTAATCAGGCAGATTTAATACTCAAAGTCTTGATCAACCAATAATTTCAAGGGGGGTTTGCCGGAGGCTAGAAATAATTCTAAATGATAAACTGTTGTAGAAGCTATCTAAAGTGTTTTTTATGGTAGCATAACCCCCTAACAGCCAGAGGCTAGAAATATTATAAATATTAAACACCTCTCGAAGCTATGTGAAGTGAATTTAATGGTAACCCAGCCCCCTAATTTGTACTTGTACATTAATTTTGATATTGTTCGAACCATAAATAAAGCTATATATTTTTTTAATTAAATTTCGGGGGGGAGGGGGCGGAGAGTTGAACCACAAAAAAAACCACCCCCTACCCCGACTACGGCCTTGTTAAATCTGTCTACTTAAAAAAAAAGTCCCCACAATATAGGGAAACTTGACATCAAATAAAGAATTAATCAAAAGCCACTTCCTTCATGAATAATATAACTGTGCTCTCAATCATTTGAGTTATTTAAAGTCGGCCATATTAGCACAAGCTAAAACATTCGACACGCGGGTACGAGAGAAACCTGTTTAACAAACTCATTATTTAATTATAGTTTATTATTTGCTACACGTGAAAGAAGGAAATATATTTATATTTATTTGCTATGCTGTTAATTTGGGTTGAAAATACAGTTTTTTATTTAGAGTGAATTTTATTGACAAAAATTAGGCCCAATGTTCTTACATCCCGCGATATAATTTTGTCAAATTGAAACTTTTGTACATGAGTGAGAACAAAAATAAACTAATAGAGGAACGTGGTTTAATTTATACAAGCTCACTTAATATAATACAGGCATACCCTGCACTTACGAAAGGCTAGGTTCCGGACTGTTATCGTAACGCGAAAGTCGTCGCAACTCAAAGCAATGCATTTTAAAAATTATCAATAAGTTTACTGTACTGCAATCGTAATACATGAACCTAACTATTGTAAATGAGTGACACATGTTTATCTTTATTGGCACTGCGTCTTGCTACCCGTTTGGGTTATACGCTTATGTACTAATTACTCTGATTTTAGGAATGAAGGTTATATTTAGAAACAGTGTACCTGCATTTGAGTGGTGTTAGAGTGGAAACAATTTTGCAAAAAACACCCTTGGTACACCCGACTGAGATATGAACCTCGATCTCCCCGTAATCAGCAGTCTAGAGTACTGGGAGAGTAGCCCATCTCGGTGGTGTAGTTAGCTGACACGCTAGTTTCATGTTGAGCTAGACTGGTGAGGATGGGAAGATCGAGGCTCGAATCTCGCTCGGGTGAACTGGGGGGTGGTTTTCTCTAAACGGTTTTCCACTCTCCCTTAACGCAAACGTGGGTTCACTTCCTCTATATTAAAACTTCCCAACTCCTACCCCTCAGTGTAATTAGTACTTATCCGTACAGCCCGAACGGGTAGTAAGACGTGGTGCTAGGTATTATTATTACTGCGACAGTAGCGCGTTAGACCATTCGGGCAACGAAGCGGGTTCATTTGTAACTAAAATAAATACTGCGATATCATATCTGCAAGAACCTCAAGTTTAAGAAGGACATGGTAGTAATTGAAAAGCGTCGTAAGGTCAAGTGTCGCAAGTCGGGGCTATACTTGTATCATAATTATTAGAGCTGAAACACTAAATAAAAAAAGCATAATTGATGACAAACTTTCTTCTGGAATAATTAGAAGTTCCGGACGCCGCGGTAGCAGGCCTGTTCTAAATAGCATTGGTATCTTTTGATTGGAGAGCCGTTAGCTTACTTATATTTGCCAAATGTCAGTGGTGACATTAAGGGTTAAAATAAAAGTGTAAAAAGAAAAAGGTTGTTTTCAATTATAAAAAAAACACTTTGTTACTTGCTTTGAAGTTAAGTAGGCCTATAGAAGGAAGTAAAAACAAGGCATTAAGTTTTAATTCTCAAAAGAGAGGAAACTTCAATAAAACATTTCTGTAAGACGACAGCAACAAAAAAGTCAAATCAAGGCTCTGGTAATACTAGAATGTTTTAGTATCTGTTACCTAAGCTACTTACAAAGTTTAGATCCCATTTCTCTTTGTGAATACTAATGTTATCAAGATTTATTTTTCCTCTGGTCTCTTCAAATAAAAAATCTTTCTTCATACATTAGCTTGAAACGGCGAAGAGTTCACTTATTGGCAAGACTGCACACTGCAAATGGGAGGAAAATAACCACACCAAGCGAAGTTAAAAATACAAAATGATAGAATGGTAAAGAAGGATAGTTAGTAGCAGACACCACATCATGAAGGATTCTGAATTTGGTGTTTAAGCAATTTGAATTTCAAATAAGTTTTACCAACGTAATCATGTAGGGTACGCGTCACACTTCCAGCGTGTCTGCTTCCTTACACCCCCACTCCTCACTCAAACAACCCTAGCCCCCATACAAAGACGTTGTTTAGATATAAGATAGGGGGAAGTAAACAAATTCTTTAACGGACGGATATTTATCCATTCGGGGACAATTTTTTTAATATAGTTTCTCATACAATCCAATTTTCATAAGAAGCGAGTACTTAATAAAATACAAACACCTTCATTTTGCTGCCAACGATGATTACATTTTATTTTAGGCCTTGTATTAGTGTTATTTTATAGGTATTGATAATATCTATTCAAAATCTCATGACTTGACGTATGAATGCATTAAAGTATATATAACTGTTCTAGATGTCTGAATAGGTTATTCCAAATTTGACTCTACTTTAGCCCTTAAAGTGTATAGAAATAATTATATTCATAATCTTTTGGTAAAATATTTGTCTTTTATAATTATTTTATTTATTCGAAGTTTTTAAAGTGCACTTTCTGAACCAACTGATTATATTGTCACACACACGAGAATATCTATGAGCGAAAGCGAAAGAGCCTACCAATTTTCCCGGGAAAGGTATTTTCACATACCTTCCAAGGTTAATTTTACTTTCTCGCTATCTTACAGGTAGAGAATGTATTGTGATAGTAAAAAATCTAACTCGAGATTTTGATGAATGTCGACGTTTCATGACCCCCCGAATACGAAAAAGTGGTTTTTGGATTTCCGCCTGTTTGTCTGTCTGTACCTCCAACTAGAGCCTAAACTATTATACCGATCGGGCTAAAACTTGGTAAAGGTTTTCAGAGGGTTGCCCGAGGGGTTTTTGGAATTGAATTTCTAACCTTAAAATTAAGGGTAGTTTACTGAACGGCAAAAAAATAAAAAGTCCATTCTCTCAAAATCGGCTCTAACGATTGTGATTAAATTTCATTTCAAAACATTTATAAATATTCCAAACAAAATGGCTACTATTATTACTTCAGCAAAATGACTTTAAGGGCTCCGGTCTGATGAGTAAAAAATATTTTTTTTATCTTATCTCCGTAAATCTTTTGAGATATGATATCGCTTATCATTGCCAATATGTCAATCTATTTATAATACAAATATTTTATTTCAGGCTTATTTTTATTAAACCAATAGCTTTCAAACTATACGTCAATATGTATTTTTTTAACTTTTCGAAAACCAAAGGTAAAGTATTGCGATCAAATTCAGCCTATCAAAGAGCTCTTTCCAAACACCATGCCATCTACTATACAGTATTTTTCAAAATGTATATATAATATATACTATTTATATAGATAGTATCTTAAAAAAAATTATATATATATCTTTTATTTGGCCAACAGTTTATAACATTTTAATACTAAACCAATGTTATTTTAGAGTTATTGAAAAGACCTATCAAAAGTAATAGCTGTGTATAGCGTGATTTGACGTATGGATACTTTAAAGTAGCTCTGTAAACTGATTTTGGTAGTAAAAACGGTATCTGGTAGTTATTAAAACAATTTTACATAAGTGATGTTATCTGCAGTGGTCACCTATAAAATAATGATATAATAAAATGTTATCAAAATTGGTCGCAAATAAATGTTTGAATTTTCTAAACTGTTCTTCCATCTAAAGTCAGGCAGGGTATAGTACTTATTCTAGATTCCAGTTAATATTTTTCCTTTGAACATTGGACTGTAGTAAGATAGCTATATTTTTCAAAGATATTTTTTACCACTTCACTTTGACAATTCATAGATAATCTACACCTGTTGTTATTATTATTAGTACCACGTCTTACTATACGTTCAGGTTATACTGATTTATGCTAATGTGTAGTGGTAGGGTGATTGTGATATGAAATAGAGGACTTGCTGTTTAACGTGGAACCCGAACCACGGTGTAGGCCTGGCATTCCCCACATTCACAAGTTTTGATTAATACATGTCTTGTCAGAGGTGAAGGAAGGGTTTGGTAATCAGATAAATCTGTGCCGGGAACGAGGATTGAACTCCGGACCTCCAACACCGAGGTCTGACACCTTACCCCTAGACCACCAGGTCACCATCTACACCTGTTATCATGTAACATGTATTTTTTCCTCACCGACTGTATTTGTTGCCGGGTGCAAGGACTATTTTGATAAAGGAAGAAGATTTTCTGTAGCCAAAAAAGCAAATTGTGAAGCCCATGTATGATAATATTAATAATAAATTCAACTTCATGTTTTCAGAGCAAATCAAAATAGTTTTTCTAATAATTCTTATCTCATTAGACTTATTCTGCATAGTAAGAATCTATTTAAAAATTACAAAAAACATGCTATGAACTGATAAAGAAGAATGCAAGCTATTTTGACGTTTCACATCCATCCTAGATGAAACCTTCTGAGCATCATTTTACCCTCAGTCATGTTCCTGATAAAGGATAAACATAAAAACGTTAAATAGAAACGACGGTTAATATATAGCGCTCAATCTATTTGTATTGTATGTTTTTTTTTATAAAAGTCAAACGATTAAAAAATACCACGCCGAAAAAAAAGGTGCTTTTACCACATGATAAAAGTGAACAAACGAATGGATACTTGAGAGAAAAAAACCGAACATAGTTTTAAAAAGGGCGTATTGAATGTTGGGTAACAAAAATGCAAACCTTTTACATTTTTATTTTGCACGAGTAATTTTAGGTACTGTCCCACAAAGCACTATAAAACGAACGGGTCTCTGTTAAACACACTTAATAAAACAAAATTCTTTCGGCGCGCTTATTTTTACGAGTCGCCCCAAAGTGTTCGGACGTAAACTTTACTTTTATGGTACCTTTCAAGAAGCTAAGAGTACGCGCTCTTTATAGAGGAGGTACTGAATATCACAGGGTAGCTTTAAAACGGTTTTAAAGAAACACCACGTTATTTTTAAGGTAAGGAAAAAAGAAAGCTAAGAAGTCCACCCTCGTTACTTTTATTTTCAAGAGGACAGGTGCAGAATGTTTTATTTATATCTATAACAGGAATCTGGTAGGAAGAAACATTTACAAAATACAAATTATCTTTTGGGAATCTACCTTGCCAAGTTTTAAACATATTATTGGTATTATTTCATCAGCATCTATTTTATCTATGGAAAATGACAGTTGCAAACCACATTGCTCTACGTATAAATATGTGAAAATGGTTTTAGCCGCTTTTATTGCTGTCAAAAAAGTTCCTTTCTATCTATGCGACGTATTAGTCACTTTCTAACAATTATACTCAATAAAACCATATAATAGGTTTAAAACTATTACTACCGGATCTAATAGGTTCTAATAATGTGTGGCAGATATAGTCTCACTGTGACATCACAAGCGGGAAACGCCCAATTCTCTTCAAAAATGCCCCAGCTAACGAGGCTACTCGATTTCCGAAGACCAGCACACAAAAACATCTAACACCTGGGCCAGACGACGAGTAAATGAGAGAGGCTTCATTCGGGGTCTTTCCAAAAGACGTCGACGAGCGCTTGTTGTCGAGTGACGTGATCTTTTATGATTACCCCCCCACCCACTCCCCCTTCTTACGTAGAGATAACTTTGCCAAATTTGGTTAGTCCCACTGGTATAAAAATCGGCCTGTCCTCGGTTCACGTATTGTTCATTCACGGGAGGAGTTTACCTGGGAAAGGTCTTTTTTCTTACCAATATCCTACTATATAATAGATTTCTGGTAGGGAAAAAAGTCCTTTCCCAGGTAAACTCCTACCGTGAACGAACTTTATATCTATTCTATTGTAACCACTCGTCGGAGGCACTGCTGGAAGAAATTCACGAGCATCTGCTAAGACTACTTGCTGAAGACCACGATGGATGAGGTGTCTGTGTCACCTCCTCACCGCAGAGCAAGCTACGGCGATTACTTTAAGTACTACGGGATGTTGTAATCTTCATCGAGCTTTGAGATCTTTAATCCAATGTCCATATGACTTAGTTTTTGGTATGTCAGTTCTCCTGACTTGTTTCTCTATGCCCTTGAGGCATTGTTTATTTTGTCAAGCTTTGATCTCTATTGTTCTATGTCCATATAATGTAGTTTTTTGTATGTCAGTTCTCCTGACTTGTTTCTCTATGCCCTCAAGGCATTGTTTATTTTGTCGAGCTTTGATCTCTATTGTTCTATGTCCATATGACTTAGTTTTTGGTATGTCAGTTCTCCTGACTTGTTTCTCTATGCCCTCAAGGCATTGTTTATTTTGTCGAGCTTTGAGCTCTATTGTTCTATGTCCATATGACGTAATTTTTGTATGTCAGTTCTCCTGACTTGTTTCTCTATGCCCTCAAGGCATTGTTTATTTTGTCGAGCTTTGATCTCTATTGTTCTATGTCCATATAATGTATTTTTGGTATGTCAGTTCTCCTGACTTGTTTCTCTATGCCCTTGAGGCATTGTTTATTTTGTCTAGCTTTGAGCTCTATTGTTCTATGTCCATATGACTTAGTTTTTGCATGTCAGTACTACTGACTTATTTCCCTATGCCCATAAGGCATAGTTTATAACTTTATGCACTACCGTTCTATGTCTATTAGGATTAGTCGCAAATGTTAGGGTCAAGATTAGACTCCTTAGACTATATAACCATGCTGCAGCTAGTTTAAAGAATAGAATAAAATAATGTAGGATACCAGGTTATCCATTGCTGTGTTTGAAGACCTAATTGGGTCTGTAACTAACACTTGTCTTTGATGTGGACTGGTAAGCGGTGCGCAACCTGTGGAAGTGCTACTTGTCCATAGTAGTGGCCCGCGGGGTTTTGTCTGTAGTGCATGGCCCTATTGTGGCACCCTTAGCGTTAGTCGAAAATGATCACTATTTTGTATAGTAATATTGTCCCTTTTCCAGGGGGTAGCAGAATAACTATACTATTGATTGCTAAGGCAACACTAATTAAGAAGTGTTCGGCCATAGTATTTGTAGCGTCTAGATTCCTGGTAGTTCACCATTTACTAGTTGTAAAATAATAGTTTCTCTTCTAGGAGCGTGTAATGTTCTAATGTCTAACTCTCTATGGAGTTAACTCAAGCTAGCTAGCTCATGTTAATTACCGCCCTTGTAGCTCCTTAAACTGGGACCAAATTGAAGTGTCTTAGTTCTTTAATTTGAAATTGTGTTGTAGTTGGAAGACTCACAGTCTGCTGGCTGGAGTAGAATTATCCGGGATAATTTTGTAATTAGATTTAATTACCTCTTCTTATTTATATTGAGTATGTTTTGCAGCCTTGCATCCTATTTGATGACTTATTACTTGTCCTGCTTTAACGAGTTAAAGGCTTTCTTATTTACACATATGACCTATATGTGTGGGTTGTAGGGTGTACCTGGTTGATTCACACCTGATGCTCCTTTGTCGAGCTATTCATATTATTGTTACCATTTATACTCTCATGTTTAAACTATATAATATGGTTTGAATAATCTCTACATATAATCCTATTGTACTTGCTATTGACTTGATTGAATATTAATAAACTAATTTGTTGAACTTGTAAATCATTATTATATTTTGTTCCTTCCAATAAACATTTATAAGTATATGAATGTTATATCTAGATAGGAATATACTAGAGGAGAGTTTCCCAAACTGTGGTACGCGTGCTCCCAGGGATACGCGTCTTATAGGAGTTTTATTAAACAAAACATTGTTTTTATATAGTACTAAGTCTGATAGATTAACGTAAATTTTGACATGATTTCGTGGAGTCTTATAAGCTTTTGTTTCCCTCTGTCACAGATTATCTTGTTTATCTTACCACTATGGTTTTATTAAAATTTAGAACGGCCGTTTATACTCTTTTTTTTTTACAAAATATCATACATTTGTTTCATTTTTACTTTCTTTCGACCCCTATGAGAGAGAAGTATGGCAATCGTAAAAATAATCAATCTTGATATTTTGATAAGTGTTGACATTTCATGACCCCCTGAAACTGAAAATGTAGTTTTCCCGATGATTCCTTTTTGTATCTCGGACTAGAGCCGAAACAATTTTACCGATTGGACTAAGGGCCAGTTTCATAGTCAAATTTAGTACGCCTCAAGTGCGGCGCTACACTAAGTTCATGACGACACCTACCTAAACTCGAATGGAATGGGCCGTTCTCGCATAGGAAACTCCATTCTGCTTTAGGTAGGTGTCGTCATGTACTTAGTGTAGCGCCGCACTTAAGCCGTACTAAACTTGACTATGAAACTGGCCCTAAAAAGTATTTGTATCTTAAGGTTTCCATAAGATTCCTCCGAGTTTTTGTAATTATATATACAACTCTAAGATTAAAGGTAGTTTACTGAAGAACAAAAAGAGAAAATATAGATTTGGTTGAAATCCGCTAAACAATTTAGATTAAATTTTGTAGCTAAGCATTGTTAGAAATTACAAACAAAATGAAAGCTCTCATTTTCACATGGAAATGACTTTGAGGGTATTTATATGAGCGTAAATTTTCAATTTCGTTAATATTTACAAAACCATTTGAGATACTAAATAACTTATCATTGTAACGTTGTAGTACTGATCAAATTTAAAGTCTTCTATTTGGGATATATTTTTATAAAACCTAGTTCTATTCAAATTTAAAATCTTTTATTTGGGGTAAATTTTCATAAACCAATACCTGATATATCAGCATATATATATGCTGATATCTCCGGAACAATTGGTTTATGAACATATAAATATGCTGATATCTTAGGAACTATTGGTTTATGAAAGTTTACCCCAAATAAAAGATTTTAAATTTGAATGGCACTAGGTTTTATAAAAATATATGCCAAATAGAAGACTTTAAATTTACAGTAATAGAAATTAATATGAAATGACTGAACAGAATTCGACAAACAACAACCATTTTGAAGATTAGGGCATCAGGATGCCAGTAAAAATAGTGGCCTAAAACTAAAACCCAATTTTCCTAGCGAGTATTCTATTTTCCCTTCTGTGTGGGCAGTGGTTCATCTGTACAATAATTCATTTACATCACCATGGAAACCATGATTTGTGTATAGTTGTATATTGGTAAATAAAATATTTGTCTTTGTTTAAAAATAATATCAGCTCAATTTTTACTTGAGTGGTTTGGTGCAAAGAATAAATAGAGATCTGGGGGAGGGCGGAGGGAGGGGGTAATTTTAAAGTTCTCATTCGTGAAGGGGGAAAATATACGTCTTTATTAAAATAACACGCCGAAAATAAAATTATATATAAAAGAAAAGTTGGTAGCCTTTGACGAGTAAACTTTTAACTAAAAATTGAGAGAGGGCTTATTTATTATATGGATTCTTTCTCAATAAAAGGTTTAAATAAATTTTAGTGTGATAATCTGCAGCCATCACTACAACGACTCACTAGTGTGTATGTGTGTGTGTGTGTGTGTGTGATAATCTGCAGCCATCACCACAATGACCCACTAGTGTGTGTGTGTGTGTGTGTGTGTGTGTGTGTGCNTGACCCACTAGTGTGTGTGTGTGTGTGTGTGTGTGTGTGTGTGCACGTGCTTGTATATATATATATATATATATATATATATATATATATGCAAACATACATCCAAACTCATTATTAAAAAAATCACCAAAACTGATACTTAGATAGTTAAAATGGCTATTCCTTTTTAACTATATTCAAGATAATTCTTATTGTTTTTGAGCTTTCGATACATACCAAAACATATTTAAACATCTTTTTATAATACATGAAACAAAATGTAGACAATATCTTCACGAACTTAACAACTCAACCTTTTAATTTTCGAATTATGCTCAATATTATTGATTTAAATGCGATGTAACGATAGCAACATTCCATTAAAATATAAATGATTCCCCCTGTTCAGGTATTTCAATTTAGATTCGTTATGATCAGCATCCAAAGCGAAATATTCATCGAAAGAGAAAATGGTGATGTTTTCAGACCAACAAATAAATATTGAGTTATTATTTTTTAGCCAAAGAGATATATTTTATTTAAAGATTTACGGTCATGAAACACATAACGGTTTCCATGGTGATTAAACAAATAATTAAAGACTGAAAATTCCCTGTGAAAATATTGTTTCCGTGGAAAACTACAATTGTTCCCGACATCCTGAACTCCCAACCGTTAAAATGAGTGGTCGTTTGTCAAAATCTGTTTAGTAATTTCCTCGTAATTTCTATTACCGGAAAAGGGCTTATCAAATTATATATAAGATTGTGTGTGTGACTTTGAAATATGAAAGTGATTATTGTGGTCTTTGGTGGACAGGATTTTCCTCTTTTCTTTATGTTTTCTAAACACTGTATATTATTTCATCAATGCTCTTAAGTTGAGTGTTTCTGCAACGATGTGCATCATCTCATTTCACAAATCTTACTAGTTTTTAGCTAATGTTTCCATTTTAAGATAAAAGATAAAGTCTGTGCGGTACACCGTGTCATTTATTTTTATTAAGAGCTTGAAGGGGTACATTAGTAAGACCAAAGCCTCAAAAGGAAGGGTATGACTAGCTAAAGTCTGGAAAATACATTACTAAGGGAACTGCCTCATCCAATTCCTAATGCAGGTCCCTAGCTCAGTCGATAAGCGGAGCTGAGAATTTATCTTTAATGAAAGTGGAGTTTTTCCCTTTCACTTTGGTAAAATAACGTGCAAGTTGTGTGTTGATGTAATCAATTGGTTCAAAAAGCGCACGTTAACTAGCGCTAATAAATACTTGTCATTTACTACCAAGCCAGTTTTACTATCGTGTAGATTAATTAGTGTCAATAGTGTCCAATATGTTAGTTATATAGGTTCTAGTTAATCTAAGTAAATACAACAAGGAAGGTTAATGTTATGAAATTGTTTAGTTTAAGTTGGACAGCTTTTTCTGTATCAGGAGTATATAAAGTCAATCTTTCCTGAAAATCTAAATTTACGTAGATTTTTTACAAGGACATGATTTACTTTCAACAAACAATTAAGAAAAATAAAATGATAAAATAAATGAGTAATCAAACAAAGCAATGTAGTTTTGTTTTGGTTTCTCGTTCTTTAATAAATCACTTTTATAAAACAACTGTGCCTGATTTTTTAAAAATGTATTTACATTAAGTGTTGGGATTGTATAATCCTGAGTAGATAATTAAGTGAAATATGTAAAGATAGTCAACAGTAGACGTATTAATTAAAGATTCACAGAAAATCTAGGAACGTGATTGGTATATTTGAGTAATTTAAAAAAAAATGTTTAAAATTGTTGTATAATTTAAGGTACAAACTGTAGAGTAAAACAAACAACTCTGTGAAATAAATAAGAAATAATGTTCAAAATACGTGTGAAGCTTTCTTTTATTCCCTTCCCTCCAAACATTTTTCTACTTTCCCAAACCCTTACAATCGGCCCCTACAACCACAAGATGGTTTTGTTTATAATACGCGGTTATGGTATGGATGCAAAATGTAAACAATATTTCCTCTTCTTTCCTTTTAGGAAAAAAGTTTATTTTTACGGTTATATGGAGACGGCGCCTTACTCTCCGTGGGGTGTTTATGAACGGATACAGGGACGCCGACACCCCGCGTCATGTTGCCAGAGCATTTCTCGGCCGAATAACACCCGTTACCTACTCGGTGAACCATCGCAGCTTACCTCTCACTTTTCTCATGTCATCAATGCGCGCAAGATTGTTTTCAAGATGACACATCTTTGGATATGATTTCAGGACCAACACAATCCCCCTAACTTAAAAATGATTTAGCACCCACATCGATGAGCAAACGGACTAAACTTCTCTGACTGCCTATGAACGTGAGACTTGTTGAACTATAATTTTAAGTTTACTTCTGTGGTGATTCGAATTTAACAATACAAGTGCAATAGTTCGCCAGTATTTCTCAGTGGTATTGGGGTAAAGTGCTCGCATGTTTGTGGGTTCAAACCTAGACGGGGTCAAAGGATTTTTCTTGGATGATACAAATACGTAGCACAATTTCCTTCGGGGGTAGATGTGTTGGGGGGGGGGNAGTAAAGCCATCGGTCCCATGTAAATTGTGGCGTATAAGAGAAGCCTGGAAGGTTTGTGAGAATTCATTTTCCGGCAAAATTGGTAGGTGCTTTCACTCTGGCTCGTATACATTCTCGTGAATTGATATAATCAGTCGGTTCAGAAAGTGAACGTTAAATAACTCAAATAAATAAAAATAGATAACAGTACGCCGGAAAATGTAGTACAACAAACTCATAAAACAAAAGTATAGTATTTACCCACTCAATTGGTGATCGAAATAAAGTATTCCCGTAGTCGGGGCCAGTGACAGAGGGGGTCCAAAGGTACAAATGTACCGGGCCTCGGGTTAAAGGGGGGCTTTATTTCTTTATAATTTGTGATGCTCCAGTATATGCAGCTCACACCTAGCAAAATGGCTTGATTTCACACTATGTTCATAAAGATTAATAAACCAGGCAATGAACAGTTCAGGAAATATTTAATGAAATTTGTCATAAGAATGGCATGGAATTCGTAGGGACTACAACATCATGGTATCGATATTGACGATTGCAGAGGACCAGCCTATGATAATGGGAGTATAATATCTATGCACAAGTTAGAGTAGTTCAGGCAGAAAAAAAATCTGGAAAAAACCCCCAATGACAATCTACTCACCATGTGGTGCACACTCATTGAATCTTGTAGGTCTACATTCTGTATCTTGTTTTTTGTTGTATCGGTTATACATAATACAACTGTCATATTAAACGAGTTTTACCTCTTTTTTACCATTTGTTTTAAATGCTACCATTGTAAGAGTCTTAAATGTATGAGGAGGGTAAAGGGGGGCCACAATTCGTCAGTATAACGGGCCTCAATATTTATAGTGCCAGCCCTGCCTGTAGTCAACCATACTAACCACTCCACAAAAGTGGACGAGATCTCACGTGAGTCAACTTTTATTTATGGCACAGTCAATAAATTAATAATAGGCCTCCGTTAATTTTCATAACAAGTTTGTGTCGCTTCTCCAATTTAATTCATGATAACTGTAAATTTATCTCCAACTGTACATTTTCAGGCAAGCTCTCATTAAAGTAGATTGATTTTCACATTTAATTTGATTACAAATTAATTTGAATCAAACCCATTCTAAAAAGTGAAAACGCATATTATTACAATATTATACAGTTTATAAAATGACGGTGAAATGTATCAACCCAGTCCTTAAATAAGATATTACAGATACATAATTATTTTATCAAGAATTATATTTTGGATAGTGTTTGCATTTAGTAGACTTTTAATTATAGGTAAATATATTTCAAACAATTATTAGCCGTAGTCAATTTTTACTGATTTTATTATGAATAACAATTTATGTCATTAAGTATTGAAAATAGCTCGCTGGGGGTAAAACGACCCGTTAAATCTCTATTAGATTTTTTACCCTCCAATGGAAGGGAAGGAAAAAAGTTTGAATGAGGTGTCACAAGCTCCTACCACCAACAGGATTTAATACAAAAACCCATCTTCCCGTAGCAACCTGAGAAGACAAATTCGAAAATCGCATTAAAAGGATATGATCTTTCTATTGGAACGATTCTTTTTTTTTTTTTACATTTCCATCAAGCGAATTTACATCATCTTTGTAATGCGATTTTCCTTTCCGTCAGTATTTAATATGATTTCTTATTTAGTTACTAAATAAGATAGTTTTAATTTAACTAACTAAAACTGTTAAATCTTTTAAAAATGTAACATAAATTTAGTTCGATTTCTTAACTCAGTCTATAGCGTGTTTGCCTATTTAACTAAGGCCCCCGGGAGCGATTCCTAGTATGGCCAAAAATATATCATTGGTAAAATGCGAGTTTCCTCGTTAACAGTGATAAATTAATGACTGGGGGCTGGGTGTTGTGTATGTTCTAAATTTACATAGTTTATATGACGATTGCTGATATATAAATTGGTTCGGAAAATAAAAGAAAGATACCTAAAAATAGATTATACATATGCGTCAGAGAGTAGCTAGCTTGTCTTTGATTTATCGTGACATAATTCCATAAGTGTGTAGTAATTTAAATTATATTTTGTGCTTGGTTTGTTTGTTTGTAATTTCCTCAATAAAAGATGAAGGAAATACAATTGAGTAGGTTAAGGATGTAACGACTTACATTGTAATAACACTCACCAACTGGGACAGCCGCTCTCACAAGGTCAACACGCGGCACTAGCTTGACCAGCGACCTCCGCTCTCGCAAAATACAACGAACTGACTGAAGCCGCGTCTAAAGCCTGCCCACAGCGGAGCTCGACCACGTGTTCGGCCAGCAAAGAAAATGGAAAGAAGAGTTCCAGTTCCGCCTTCACGGAGCTTCGAGACTTTTCGACAACCGTCCCGAATCTCCCCTTCCCCCTAGTTTGTAATGTTCTCCAACCTTCCCTTCCTTCGATCCGCCCCCCTTTCTGAGAATTATATTTCATATAAATACTAGCGGCACCGGGATCTCAGGTCACTTGCTACCCCACCGGCTTGAGGACAAGAGGTGAGGACAGCGACTAGGTCTCGGGGAATATTATCATCTTACCAAAATTACTATTTCGGCGTCATGGGGGAATTCTTTCTAAAATTCTATTTGGACTTTGTTATTAAATTATTTTGAATTGAAGTTTGACATTGCTACGCGCTTATCGCGGCTGGAAGTTAGACTGTCGCTTTCGCCACCACTTATATTCAGGGTCTGAACCCTATTTATCTGTAATTTATATTTTGC
>CABFVX010000253.1:125677-135773 GCA_902151425.1 Timema shepardi | reverse complement strand
ATAAAAAAAAACTCTGAACAGATCCGAGCTTTAGTTACGAAAATAAATTACTCCAATTTATTCAGTCGACAGTCAACACTGGGATGAAAATAACATTCTGCTAAAAAAAAAATTAAAATATATTTTGGGTGCACTGGCAATAAACGTTGGTATAAAGCAAACGATTAAGACGATTGGCCCTTCTCATTTGGCGTGGAAATGCAGAGCCACGAGAACAAATGGCTATCTTCAAGCATTTTTATTGTTTTGCAATTTTATTTTCAGAAACGGTTTGTTCAAGAATAAAAGCATGTTGATTAAGTTATATTTTTTATATACAAAACTCCTCTATTATTTTAACAGTGATCAAATATCGATAAAATTTACATTTTTCAATAGTAAACTGCTTGCTTCATAACAAAAAATAAGAAACTCTAACAATTAATAAACATCGATATATTATCTTAGAAGGCGTGTTGAAAATATTAACATAAAAATTTCACTCGTTCTCGAGAAAACTGATATTTCCAAACGTATGATTTTTCCGCAAGACATGTTCGGTAGCTAGCGCCATCTACTGTTTCCTAGATCCATCTGTTCTTGTAGGCGCGGAAGGATACTTGTCTCGGTTGTGAAGCCACACCACACCCTTCACCCTCCCGCACACCATCCCACAAAATAGGTTTTAGACTTGCACTCGACAGGGCCAAGTGCTTAAGTTTACCACGTAAATAGTTATAAAAAAAGGAATGTGGAATGTTTTGACAAGAAAGAGAGAAGATAGAAATACTAGAGAGAGAGAGAGAGAGAGAAGTGAGAAGGATGGAAAAATAACTGTAGAAGGTTTGAAAAGAGAAATGGATGTGATGGCAAGAAATAAATGAATATATAAATACCAGAGAGAGAAAGAGACAAACAAAGAGAGGCATAAGGAGTGATAACAATCAAGTGAGAAAGATGTATGTAAAGAGAGTGGGGAAAATGCAACAAGGCAAAGAATAAATAAAGATAAGAAATAAAGAGAGCGAGGAAGTGAAAAGAGAGCCAAAGTGTGAGATGCAAGCCAGATATAAGAAGAGAGATAAAAAAGAGAAAGAGGGACGAAAAGAAATGGAAAGAAAAAACGCGGGGGATGAAAAATGAGAGGTAGAGAATGTGATGCATTCAATATACAAGCATATAAATAAACGAGAGAGGAATATGTAGGAAGAAATGACGAGCGTAATGGCAAGAAGGAAAACAAAAATTAAATTCAAGAAGGAAAGAAATAAGGAGTTAAAAAAGAGGGGTAGGAAATGTGAGGGTATGTAAGAGAAAAGTTAAGAAGAGATAAATAAAAGAGGGATGCGAAAAGTTACGGAGTGTGTCGACAAGCAAGAAATGAGGAGAGACAAAAGAGATCAGCGTTAGAGGTAGATAAGTAGATGGCTTATTAGAGATATGAATAGAACTCGAGGGAGAAAGATAAACGATACAGAATTATACATGACTCACCTCCAAGATGTGCTCCGGTTGGTTCTCGCGGTCTAACTTCCGCCCAGTCGTTTTAATTACACCTGCAACAACAAACATCAGCTTGATTGAATATCACAGGCAGACTCGTGTTCGCTACTTAGCAAGGAGTTACATCGACAGAGAAATTAGTTTAGAGCTTATAGATATGGCACTAGCACAAAGTATAGATAGGAAATTTGAAATTTTTCGAAAATGTCTTTAAAGTTTTAGTTTAATTTGACGAGTTTTTCTGGTGATAAATAATATTATTTTTATTATCTTAAAATAATATTATTTGAGGGCAGGTTAGATTACTAATTTTATGAAAACATGTACTGATTTTAAAATTACAGAAATCCTACCAAGCATTTTTATCTGGATATTGTTTATTTGATTTTCAATTTAAATAGTTTTTCCTAGGAAAACTTATTGAGGTATGGTTTATTGATAGGTAAATGATATTTAATTATTTTATCATGAACTATCATCGATTACATGATAAAGTATGTGTGATTGTGACGTAACATTTATTTTCAAATACCATTTGAGTTGTACTCGGGCGAAAAATCCGCAAAAGTGAACTTTCTTGCTTATCCTAGTGTTGTAAAGTCTACCGTAGATTCATACATTTGTGATTTTTGTACCAACCTACAATAAATATAAGATATGCTTTTAGATATCTCTTCCTCAATAACTTCTCATGAAGTCAGTAACTTCATCATATTAAGAGCCCATCTCATGGACAATTAATCGAGATATTAGATACTCGATTACTTTCGAGCCAAAATTCTAATCGAAATGTGGTTTGCCTATATTCTTCATTTGCCAAAATAGTCATAGAGATCACCTGAAAAGTTTCTTTATTTTAAAAATATAGATGCTGTATTTTATTTATTGTTTCCATTTTAACTAATTCTAAAGTATAATACAGAGAGCCACCCCACGATGCAATGCTTGGTTCACGCTGTATTAACTTTCCAAGCTACGCGTTATTCAGACGGAATCTTACTAGACGATACATTAAAACACAAACGCTAATTTTTATTAAATTGCTGCTTTGCTATTGAAAATGAATAAACTTTGATATTATGACAATACTCATCAGAAAATGCTTTTATAGAGAATTAAAATCGGTTTGATAAGACTAGAGAAGTTGTATTCGAAAGTAATGGTCATGTTATTAATTAAATCACTGCTTCTTCTTTGAATATTTTCGAAATTGTAAATTTTTGAGCGCATCATCTATACACTTTTTATAAGCTCTATCCGTGGGCACAAGAACCAAGGCTTCAGTCTCAGCTTGTCTAGTTGAACGGGGACTGGTAGCTGCGTTAAAATTCCAACAGGATGTAGTGAATTAGTCCTACACCCAAAAAATTGTTTATTATGCATTTACGTGTAGGATGCATAATAAATATATATATACACTTCCGGGCTATTCTAGTATTTAAACTAAATGGCCTAGGGATGAGACAGATCGAACTTTTAGGTGGGATGGAAGGGGACGCAAGAAAAGGCCAGTATTTTTGCAACTTTTATAAAAAAAATTGGCCAAAAAAATAAAATATTTCTCCATTACAAACATAGAGTTTAATTTTCTTAACATGTGGATATCAACAGTTCCTGAATATATGCCATGGGCATTGTGGAACTATCTAACAAGCTTTTTAAATTAAGAGGAAAAACTATCATTAAATTCCAGGACACTCCTGACAGATATTTAAAAAAATATTGCAAATGCCATCTGAAGAAAATTAAATTCTATGTTCGTACTGAAGAAATATTTTATTTATTTAGGCCAAAAACGTGTTTTCCCATGAAAACTGAAAAACAGTTTTTTCCTCGCGTCCCCTTCCATCCCACCTTAAGGCGGTATTACCCGCATTTGCGTGTATATACGGATTTTGGTAGGAAGAATAGTATCTAGTAGTTAATAAAGTTACCAAAACAATTTTAATATATTCATACATAAAGTAATTATTAATACCTATAAAATAACAAATAGTATAATAAAATGACATCATGATTGCCAAAAATAGATAATTTTGAATTTTCTGATCTGTTCTTCCAACCAAAATCCTACTATGCCTACATTTATATAAATACAAATACATTAGAGATGGAATTCTAGAATCCCCAATTCCTCACCTACTACGAATCCTATGGTATTCGAGAGATTCGAGATTAGTTTTATTATATTAAAATAATTCTACCGAACTCCAAGCGGACTTTCTCGCTCTATTGTTTGAAAAGGGAGATATTTGCTCAAAAATCGTGAATATGTGAAACGAAATAATATACACGAGCAAACCCAAGCATAAATTGCACTATACTTGTGTAAAAATAGTTTAGGAGATATTATAAAAAAAATTACGCATCAGACCGGAGCCCTTAAAGTCGTTTTGCCGAAATATTGAGAGAAGCCATTTTTTTTTGAATATTTATAAATGTTTAGAAATGAAATTTAATCAAAATCGTTAGTGCCAATTTTGAAAAAATAGAATTTTTCTCATTTTGCACTTCAGTAAACCAGGCCTTATAGCATATTTTGTACGTCGAAAAGTAGGATATTTTGCTGAAGAAGTGGGAAAAGTAGGACTGCCAATTTGATTTTTTTTTTAAAGTAGGAGATGTTAAAAATACTATATTCCCCTCATAGTTTCAAAATAAAATTTATTATTATTATTAGCTACGCGTCCTACTAACAGGTCGGGTTATACGCACTTACACTAATGTGATATGGTAGGGTGATTGTGATATGAAATGGGGGACCTACAGTTTAACGTGGAATTCGAACCACGGTGGAGGCCTGGCATTCTACACATTCACGAGTTGTGATGAATATACTTCTTGTCAGTAGGGAAGGAAGGGTTTGCCAATCAGATAAATTTGAGCCGGGACAAAAGATTGAACCCCGGACCCCCAGCACAGAAGTCCGACACCCTACCTCTACACCGCCAGGTCACCAATAAATTATTAAAAACAATGTTTTTGTGTTATTGGGCCTGTAGTAAAAATAAGAAAAAGTATTTTACAAAAGAAGAAAGGAGGAATGCTCAGCCATCATCAACTCCTTGCAAACCTCCTTTTATCCTCCCCAAATCCACACCTCCCAAAGTTTAATTTATTCTCTCTTTAGTACAGTATTTTACTTTGTCATTTCAATACAAATCCAAATTCGGAAATAATGATAGTGAAACCAAATATTAATAATAATGATAATTATTAAAATAATGATGTTCATTTTCATCAAAAGCTGACATAGGTTAATAAACTGTATTACACCTAAAAATAAAATCCATTTTAAAAATAATGTGTGAAACATATTTTAAAATATTTCTTTTACCCGCATTTGGGCTATATGCAAAAAATAAAATAAAAAATAAATTACTCATTCTATTGTTTTTGGGTTTCTTTGATTCATATTGACTTGCACAAAAGTAGTCCAACATTGTTGTCTTTCTCTTTTTAATATGAATTGGTTTCTTTCTTATTTTCTCAAAAGCAGAGTCACCTTCTTACAATTTTTTGCCCGGAGCTTCTAGCGTAGTTTGAGCTATTTGCAAACCTTTCCGATCATTGGTTTTCATTGCATTATTAATCTTTTCATTCGCTTCTGCCACTAATGACTTATAAGATTGAACTTCTTTAGCTTCTGATTCTTGCTTTTCCAACAGATTCTCTTTATGCATTGCCTCTTTAGCTCCCAAAGTTTTCTTTTCCGAAACTTTCATATATGGTTGATACTCTTCACTTTGGTTTTTTATTTTATCTTTATCTTCTTGCTCTTGTTTCTTTCATTTAACCTCAATATTATTATCTTCTTCAAGTCCAGACAAGTACAACTTATGGGCCCCACGTCCTTTCTTGATGAAATTATTCGTGAATGATACTGTGTTGCATTGATAGTTGTAATATTTAAGACCATCTTCGGTAGAGAGCATGTGACTGATGGATCCCCTAGAGAGGTACAGGTCCTTTTGTCATTAAGATAGTTTGACGTTTGTGAGAACACTCGCTCAACATCAGTAGTTCCATGGGGTTAACACAAGGATAGTTTGACAAGCCTTTTAATTTAGCCTATTCTAGTTGGAAATAGTTCGTTATAACACTACCTCCAAAAACAGTTTTATAACCCTTGAATTTCAAAGACACTATACAAGCTTTCGGGCATACAAATAGAATTTATTCAAATTGCGTGAAACATTATGATGCAAAATTTTGTTTTGCTAACTTGCCAGCAAAAAGGAAGAGCCACACTTCAACCTCTAAGAACCAAACGGTTTCTTTCTTTTGGAGGTCAAAAAGTAAAAGTTTTTCTTCAAAATTATGACTTTTCCTACTTTCCTACTGAAAATTAGGACAAAAATGAGCCCTGGTAAACTACCCTCAATTTTAGGGTTAGATATCCAATTCCAAAAACCCCTCGCAGCAAACCTATGAAAACCCTAGATACAAAGTTTTGTCCGATCGGTAAAATAGTTTAGGCTCTAGTTGGAAGTACAGACAGGCATACCGAAAGTCAAAAACCACTTTTTTGGATTCGGGGGGTCATGAAACGTAAAGATTAATCAAAAGCTTGAGTTCAATTTTTTTTTGACGATCACTATACTTTCTCTACCAGTGAGATAGCGAGAAAGTAAAGAATTATCTCGAATACAATTTATAAACATATTGACTTGATACAATGATTTTAAGCAAATTGATAGAAAAAAAGTAATTACATTGACTTGTGTAGTTTGGAAGGTTAACAAAATCCCGATATAAAAATAGACAGTAATATATTAATATAATTATCTACGAACGGACTTTCTCGCTCTTTTGTTTGAAAATGGTAATATTTACTCAAAACTCTTAATATATGTGAAACGAAATAATATACACTAGTAAACCCAAGTATAAATTGCACTATACATATGTAAAACTTTTTTTTAGTCCCGGTTTTAAATTTTATAATTTTGTTTTTAAAGAATTAATGTATTACTCATTTGTATGTTTGGACCGATAAAAAAAGGATCAATGTTGGGTCCACAAGGGTCAACATTTCGTATTAAAACTTCAACTTACTGTTAACATTTTCGACATTTTATTAGGTGTTGCAAATCTTCATGCCATTGCATTACTATTAAATTCCTCATTTATAAATTTTGATCAATAAAATATGTAAATATTGACTATCGAGTCTAGAATGATATAGATAGTTGTCGTACAAACATTTCTCCTAAGAGGTTTAGGGAAAAACAACATACACTTTTAGAGACTTACTTATATTTAATTTCTCTATGGTATTGGAGAATTATTACGTTAAAACTTAACTAGTATCTCTTTACAACTAAAGCTCACAAAATTGTATTAATATAATTGCCGATATCTCAGAAACTGTTGAATTTATATTTTAAAAAAATTACATAAAAGTTTTTAATTTTTAATAGTACTACAATTTTGCAATGATAAGCTATTTAGTATCTCAAATAGTTGCGGAGGTATGGAAGTTTCTGCTTCTGTAAAGTACCCTTCAATTCATTTTCATGGTAAAATTAAAATAGCCAGTTTATTTATAATCTTAACTAACACCTAAATACGAATTTTAATCAAAATCGATAGAGTCGAATTTGAGAAACTCGATTTTTTCTCTTTTCGTCCTTTCTTAAACTAATCTTAATTCTAAGTTTAAACAAACACACATACAGAAGTCATTGCAAAAACAACTTTTTTTTTTGGGTTTTGGAGGTTTTGAAACGTCGTCATCTATCAACATTTCAGGTTAGATTTTCTTTTGCGGTCGCAATACTACCTTTTGTGTTCGCTTCTTATAAAATATTTGTATTATAAAGACATCTACATATTTGTAACAATAAGTAATTTCATATCTCAAATAGTTTAGGAGATCTTATAAAAAAAGATAATTTACGCATCAGACTGGATCCCTTAAAGTAATTTTGCCGAAATATTGAGAAAAGCCATTTTGTTTGGAATATTTAGAAATGTTTAGAAATGAAAGTTAATCAAAATCGTTAGAGCCAATTTTGAGAAAAAAAAACCTCGGGGCAATCCTATGAAAACCCTAGATACCAAGTTTTAATCCGATCGGTAAAATAGTTTGGGCTGTTGTTGGAGGTACAGACAGACGGAAAATCAAAAATAACGTTTTTGGATTCCTGGGGGTCATGAAACGTCAAGATTCATAAAAATCTTGAGTTCGATTTTTTTGACGATCACAATACTTTCTTTACTTGTAAGATAGCGAGAAAGTAAAAAGTGTCCTGTTTGCTGTTTATGACGTAATATCCAAGACAAACAAAATAAAATTTATTTGTCCTTTGCAACATGCCTTAAACAACTTTTTAAATTAAATTTGAAACATTTTCACCCAAACTAAAATTGTGCATTTTTCAAGATTAGAATTTGGATTCGAGATTCAAAAGAAAATTTAAGTTTCAGATTCGAGAAATATATAATCTGACCCGTCTATTCTTTTTCTATGGTTTGTTATTTTGCATTGAATGTCTCATGCATGAATATAATAAGTGCATAGGCCTCTCTCTCTCTCTCTCTCATTAATTCTATTCATGCATGAGGCATTCGATGCAAAATAACAAATTTATTTCAAAATTGGAAACATTAAGGGTGTGGTTTGGAGGTGTAGGGAGGGGGAGGGGAGTATATCCATGGCTCATGTTAGCTACGTTTGATAACATATTATCGTGGTGGTCCAGTCCGTTCACTGCCCACAATGGGAGGATGGAAGGGGTAGAAACAGGGAATGCAGGGCGATGATGTTAGTTTAATTGATCGGTTGAGATCAGGCCAGCCGCTATGGACTAATATGGAAGCACGAGTTTGAATCTCAAGTAGTTTTTTTTCTACCCGTACAGGATATAACCTACTCATTTCAATTACGTTAATGGCTTTAGGATGAGTTAACTAATAAAGGAAAAATAAAACATCCTAAGTTCATCCAGCGAGGATTCGATCCCCGACCACCCCATCGACCAGCCAACCAGACTGGGCGAATTTGATTGTCAAGTAACCACTGATGCGGGTGAATTTTAAGTTAAAGCCGAATCAGATTTATTTTTTAATAGACATCCCCCCCCCCATTACAAGTAGGTTAGTTTTTATTTGTGTTCTCCCAAAAATAAGCTACTTTTTAATATGAATATGACCCGCCTCAGTGGCGTAGTTGGCTAGCACGCTTGTCGTGTTGAGCTTGACTGCTGAGGACGGGGAGATCGAGGTTCGAATCTCGTTGGGTGAACTGGGGGTGGTTTTTCCTAAAAGGTTTTCCACTCTCCCTCCACGCAAATGCGGGTTCATTTCCTCTAATTCAACCTTCCCAATTCCTAATCCATTAGCGTAATTAGTACTTAAAAGCGTATAACCCGAATGGGTAGTAAGACGCGGTGCTAAATATTATTATTATTAATATGAATATGTAATACTATTTAATCTCGTTTTGGGTACCTTAATACTGAAGCTATTATCTCGACAGAGCTTATAGAAGACTTGCGTGAAAAAAATATCCCCAAGGTATTCGTCAAAAATCGAACTTTCAAGTCTTATGGGCTAACCCCTCGCTAGTTGTAGCTTTTCAAGTATTATTAGTAATGGTCGTATTATTTAATGAAAAGTATTATTTGGTTTTACTGTGTGTGAAGGGCGTCTTATATTTTGGACATAATGGGAGCAATGAATTTCATAGAAATGAGTCAATATTTGTTTAAAAAGAAAGCATGGACTAACAATCAAACATTATGATTTGAAGTTATTATTATAACCATTATAATTATGAATTGGATAATTTTAGATACACCCATGCGCTAAAGGCATTATTGATAAATCATTCTACTGCCTCTCATTTTACATTTGTGAAGTTTGGAAAATGAGGAAGGCACAGCCACATCCTATTCTGCTCTATCTAAGGATTGTGCTGAGCTGATGTAACAAAATATGTTCATAGAGATAGGCTTACAAAATGTGGTGTGCACACATGATTTTCACAACAATTTGCTATCGTTCTTTTTTTTTAACTCTTAGTAGGATGGCCATAACAATATCGGAATTTCCTGAGTTAAAAAAAAACTTATCAAACACTTTTGACATGGTGATGCACTTTCCCTCATTACTTTTTAATCTGGCCTTAGAGTATGCTATTATAGTAGTGCAAGAGAAAAGGTTATGTTGACATTAAACGGTACAATGCATCTATTAGAGCACGAAGATGATTTAACTTTGTCGGTTAATAGAAAGGAAGCTGTTGCAAGAAACGCAGACAATTTATTTGAGGCTAGTAAAGAAATAGGTTTAGAAATTATCGCTGAAAAGACTAAGAATATTATCACACAGTCAACACAGAATGAGGACGATACTTTAAAGATTACTGTAAAGAACATATCATTGGACAGGGTTATTAAGTTTAAGTGTTTAGGAACAATTTTAACTAGCAATAACGATATTAGATTGGAAATTAGGAAAATAATACAGTCGAGAAATGAATGTTATTATTCTTCCAATAGGTTGTTGACATCTCGCCTGCTGTCAAGGAATGTAAAACTCAAAATATACTAAACAATTTCACCAGTTGTTCTCTATGGGTCTGAAACGTGGTCTTTTACATTATATG
>CABFVX010000253.1:109273-125618 GCA_902151425.1 Timema shepardi | reverse complement strand
GAGGGGTATTTGAAAATAAGGGGCCTAGGAATATATTTGGTCCATAAAAGGATGAGGCTATTGTAGAGTGGAGGAGGCTAGATAATGATGAATTACATAATCTGTACTTATTACAACATATTGTTAGGCTATAAATTCTGGTAGATAACCCTGGGCACATGCAGCGCGAAAGGAAGAATCATGAACCCTGTTCAAGGTATTGACTGCCAAACCCAATGGGAAGAGACCAATGGGATGACCTAGACGTAGATGGGAGGATTACATTAGAATGGAACTGAAATATAGGGCGTATTGAGGTGAACTGGATAGAGCTATCTCAAAATAAGAAGTAGACATAAAAATACATTGGTTAAGGGGAAGAAGACAGTTTTATAATGTACAAGCTATTTTCATAACTTTTTATTATTAACTACCTACTGTAGATATAAATAAGGCTATATAGTGGCAATTAAGGTATTTCCTAGTGTTATAAAAACCCGGCTAGCATAATCACGAAAAAACAAAACGAAACAAGTTTTTTTAATTTAAAAAAAAGCTAATACTCAGACGCATTAGTCACGATCTAATCTCGCATGCGGTAGACTTTAAACGATCTATTCGTCTAGCTTTGCAGGTGGCAAGCATCGAATAGACCATTAATCTAACGTCGCGTTTTGCGGTTTGGTTTTTATCACTTAGAATAGCAACAACAAAAATCAAAGCTAATCCTAGCCTTGGAAGAAGCCGACCACAAAAAACGCACTCTAGAAATATAACAACTCACACAAAAGCAACATAAATACTTGCAGCGTCAAAGGCGCCAGAAATCTAAGATATCTCTTGCAAGGAGCTGAAGCATAAAATGGCCGAAACTTGATCAGATAAGAACAAACTATTATTATTAGCACCACATCTTACTACCCGTTCGGGTTGTACGCACTCACGCTAATGTGTAATGGTTAGGGTGATTGTGAGATGAAATGAAGGACCTACAGTTTAACGTGGAATCCGAACCACGGTGGAGGCCTGGCATTCCACACACAAGTTGTGATTAATACACGTCTTGTCAGAGGTGAAGGAAGAGTTTGGTAATCAGATAAATCTGTGCCGGGATCGAGGATTAACAAAATATTAACGTAACATTTCTTATTATGATTACTGAGGCATCATACATAAATGTTCCACTTGTAATCAATTGTGCTAGGGATTGGTTAACTGTATTTAATGCTGCCAAAGTCACCACAGGTAGATCTAGAGAAACACGGTTTGATCCCAAACAATACAGCTTTGAATATATACGCTCTCATGAGGTTTGACCTCGTATCGATATAGTACAATTCCCTCCGGTAAGGTTGAGTGTCTAGTTTTAGGTGTAGGGTACTGTCGTAGATTAAGTTAGTTTATGACTCATGTTTCGATGAGAGCCTGGGTTCAGAAGGTGTGTACTGAATATATTAGGGTCTAGTATTATTAACAATATTATTGCTGGTAACAGTAGAAGATAAATATTTTGTGTATGTTAAGTATATAAGATATAGCTTTTCAATATAATTAAAAAACTTACTGACCCACGTGTTCATAAAACGAAACAAAATATGAATAGCCAACAAATAAAATAGTATTAAGATGATAGCCAAAATATTATACTAATTTATTTTTAGTTCTCATTGACGACGGGGGAATTTAGAGGAAGTGTTGACACCTTTTAATTGAGTAAGGATGAATTGGGCGGGAAACTATTTAGAGTGGGAAGCATCCCCATACAATTAGCTACGATTTAAGACTCAACAATCCCATCAGCAGTAGGTTATATTGAAAAAAACGTTTGTTTTTTTAAATTCAAACATTCAACTTGATAAAAAGTTGTGTTTGGTACTACCTAAGAACCAGAAAAAGTTTCAGCCTTATAGATTTATATTTAGGTATCCCGCATTAGGTCTAAAGTTATACTTCTTTATAAGAAATTAGTTATTTTAGAAGTATTTAAAAAATAGACTGTTACTGCCAAAATTTCTTTCCAAGCTGTAAAATGTTTACTAACGCCCATAAATTAGAGTTAGACAAAAAAAAATCAGAGCTTAAAGCAATCATTTAGGTTTCCTGCATGAGGCTTAAAGTTCTACTTTTTTTAAACAAAAATCAGGCATTTTTTAAAATTATTTCAAAATGTTTTTGTAAATGCTGTTAATTTTCTCAAGCTTAACGGTTGGTAGATCTTGGCAGTTCATCAAACTCTTCCCAATTGGACCACTAAAATTACTGGGACCTGTTGTCAGACCATCAAGTGAAACCATGACTTGTCGGAGAAGCAATTCGTTGAGGTGAAGACGAAAAATTACAACTTGTACTGGTTGTTTTAAGGTCTTTTTAACTAAGTCAATCACTCAATTTGAGGGTCCAGTATTATTTGCTGTTCCATCGCAAACTATGGCTTTAATAGTTATTTCAAAGAAATCTTCTTTCATAAAGTATAACATTGAATTCACAATGTTTTTCCCAGAGCCAGTTGAAGGAGATACGTGACTGAAATATTTTGAGCCTGTTTCTTCAACCATTGATATATATTCTTCTTGCACCATTTTGCGGACTGATTTACAACCTATGATCTCTTTTGTAAATGTTTGATCCTTCCAACTATCGAAGTAGAGTCTTGTGAATTCGGAGGTACGAGTTGAGGTTATGAATTAGTGGGATTTTATCCTTTCACAGTGAACCTATGATTTATCGATAACCACCTAATGGTGTTCAGTAGTTATTACATAACTATCTTGTATGAGAGCACTGGCCATTTCTGTTCCTGCTCCTTTAGAAATCTCCCTACGGACACATGCCCTGGAAAAATGAGATAGTTTTCGTGGTAGCTCTTGTTTTACCTAAACCATAGCAACAACTTTTGTTCATGCTCTAATAGGAGAGGTTTTCTCTATTTCACATTCACCACTTGACGTTTCTGATAACGTGTCATTTTCTGTTTGTGATTCATTTTCAGTTTCAGTGAGCTGCCTTCGATTTTCCGTTGGTTGGATGCTGCGCATCAGCGCTTCTTTTAAATAATGAAATTTCCTTTCACTTCATTTTCTATGTTTGTTGGTTTCTATTATGTCACCCCACCTCCAATAACCACTAGCCGTACGTTCCGTTGATCACTAAGAAAATCACGCTCTTTTGGTAAAACTTTTCTTTCAGATGGGCAGTTATTTGAATCACATTTACAGAAACAGATGTCAAAAAGATTATTTAAATAGTAGACTTAAATTTGTCTACAGACGCCTTGTAGCTAGTATTTGAATCTTTCCTGATATGTCTTGATGATTTTTACTTTTTCACATTGCTTATACAATTTCAAAATCATAAAAATTATTGTGCTGGAAACCGGAATTAAATCCTTCCATGTTTTTTCAATCTTTCGTGCCACTCTCACAACAATCACCCCCTTTTCTGGTTGTTAGCATCCCTCTGATTTTAGATCATTCCGTACCCATTCAAAATATTTAGTCACATTCAATTTAGTCGGCAAATCACTAAATGCACTTATATCTAACGATTGTCCTACTAACAGCACTTCAGTGTTTTTTTCTCGTTAAATAAGCTTTATTACTCATGTTTAAGAGCAGGTAGATATAACACTATATTTACCCTTAAGTATAAATACGTACCGGTAAACGGTTACGCGCACACCGCACCACCGGGAGCTGCGCGACAAGGTGAGTGGATTGTGATTTGTGAGGATAGCGAGAACGGATTATTCATTTGGCCGGTGGCAGCGCTAGAGCAGCATCCTTTGTTTTTAAGTGCATACTGTCCCCCATTCCATAGAGCAGTTTAAGATTAAGTAGCGGATTTAGGCTTAGGCCCGTGAGACCCGGGCCTAGAGCGGCAAATTTTGAGGGGCGCCAAAATTTTTAAGATGACTAAAATTAAAACTCCATTGGGTTTTCTGTAAACTGTAAGACCAAATTTTAAAGTTTATTTTATGTTTAATTTATACCTGAATTAGCTTTCTTATTATTATTGTTATTATTTTCATTATTTTATATACACACACATATATATATATATACTGTTACAAAAAAAAAGGGCGCCATATCGTCTCGGGCCTAGGGCGTCCTCAAACCTAAATCCGCTACTGTTAAGACTCTCAGAGAATAAAAATCATAAACTTTTGCTTTTTTTTTTATCAAACTAAACACATTTAGAAAAAATATCTCTCTACGAGACTTGGCAGAAAAACTATAATAATATACAAAAGTCGTTTTGTTGCGAAAAAGGTTACAGAATAACCTTATTTGCGGGCAAACCTGAATGTTAAATTTGATCTCTGATTTTTTTTCCAACTTCAATTTATGGGCAGTAGTATACATTTTTCAGCTTGGAATGAAATTTTGGCAATGACGGTAATTTCTAAAAATATTACTAAAATTGCTCATTTCTTATAAAAAAAATTTAAACTTTAGGCCTAACGCGGGAAACCTAAATATAAATGTATAGTGCTGACTTTTTTATTTTCTATCTTACAGGTAGAGAAAGTATGGTGATCGTCAAAAAAATCGAACTCAAGATTTTGATGAATCTTGACGTGACTCCATGAATCCGAAAAAGTTGTTTTTGAATTTCCGTCTGTCTGTCTGTAGGCCTACAGTAGCCCCATGACTTCTTTGGTGCTGACTGACACCTAACAGCTGACTTCTGACAGTCAACATTTAGGTGTATACCTAAATTTTTACTGTCAGAAGTGACAGCTGCTAATCACTTATGTTTGCAGATCATTTGGTTCAGCGTAGGAATACATAATCGAAATCGAAATTTTAATACGAGCTGTTGACCCTTGTGGACCCAATATTAATCTTTTTTATTGGTCCAAACATACAAATGAGGACATTAATTCTTTAAAAATAAAAATATTATATATATATATATACTGTTACAAAAAAAAAGGGCGCCATATCGTCTCGGGCCTAGGGCGTCCTCAAACCTAAATCCGCTACTGTTAAGACTCTCAGAGAATAAAAATCATAAACTTTTGCTTTTTTTTTTATCAAACTAAACACATTTAGAAAAAATATCTCTCTACGAGACTTGGCAGAAAAACTATAATAATATACAAAAGTCGTTTTGTTGCGAAAAAGGTTACAGAATAACCTTATTTGCGGGCAAACCTGAATGTTAAATTTGATCTCTGATTTTTTTTCCAACTTCAATTTATGGGCAGTAGTATACATTTTTCAGCTTGGAATGAAATTTTGGCAATGACGGTAATTTCTAAAAATATTACTAAAATTGCTCATTTCTTATAAAAAAAATTTAAACTTTAGGCCTAACGCGGGAAACCTAAATATAAATGTATAGTGCTGACTTTTTTATTTTCTATCTTACAGGTAGAGAAAGTATGGTGATCGTCAAAAAAATCGAACTCAAGATTTTGATGAATCTTGACGTGACTCCATGAATCCGAAAAAGTTGTTTTTGAATTTCCGTCTGTCTGTCTGTAGGCCTACAGTAGCCCCATGACTTCTTTGGTGCTGACTGACACCTAACAGCTGACTTCTGACAGTCAACATTTAGGTGTATACCTAAATTTTTACTGTCAGAAGTGACAGCTGCTAATCACTTATGTTTGCAGATCATTTGGTTCAGCGTAGGAATACATAATCGAAATCGAAATTTTAATACGAGCTGTTGACCCTTGTGGACCCAATATTAATCTTTTTTATTGGTCCAAACATACAAATGAGGACATTAATTCTTTAAAAATAAAAATATAAGATTTTAACAGAAATTTTGATGAATCTTGACGGCAATCTTGACTTTCTTACATTATTCCGTTCAGAAATCTTACGAGTTTATAGGAAGAAAGAGAAAGTCTGTGCGGTGCGCCGTACCATTTATTGTTCTTATGTGGTTCTAACCACAACTTTTTATCAACTTGAAATTTTGAATGTCAAAAGACCCGTTTTTTTTGTACACCCTAGTCAGCAGTATGCCAGACAACACGATACTGACGCCTATGTTCACGTTCGGGTTGGAACAAGATATTAATAAGCCAATAAATCGTTTACTGCGTGATATAATTGAAACGCTATGGTCGAAATAACAACAAATAATAGAAAATAATGAAGAATTTGTAAAACTAAATTATAAATAACAAACTTAGCTTCCAACACCTTAGCTCAGACGGTAGCGTGTTTGTCTGCTGAATTAGGGGTTCAATTCCTGGCAGAACCGAAAAATGTATCATTGGTGAAATGTAGGCCGAAGGTTGAGTGTTGTGTCTATTCTAGATTTACGTAGTTTATAAGTCGTGTGCTGATATAATCAGTCTGTTCAAAAAGTGAAAGTTAAATATCTAAAAAAATATCATTGACGATAGTAGTTAACTATAAGTCCAGTAGGCTATTTCTTGACACGTATACAAACTATTAATAATTTAATGTCTTCATATTCCAAAGGTTGTGAAACTTTGACAGCTGGAAGATACATAATAGTGACTTTATTGAAACAATGTTGGCTACGCTACATTTAACTTTAGCATAAACCCTACACTCCAATTTTAATAGAATGTCTTTTAAAAAATACAAACATATCTTTTTGCGACCAACATTAAAAAAATTGATATTTTATTAGACTAATTTTATAGGTATTGTTATAATATATTATCAAAAGTGACAGCTGCAAATACATGACTTGATGTATGATAACTCGAACATAGCCGTAGGAACTTTAGTTTGATGTCAGAAAGGTTCTTTCTATAAAAAGTGGACTATAAATAATTTTTAATAAAATAATTCGACCCAGTAATAATTGTTATGAGAAAGTTGAAATGTTATAACTATGTACCTAATGAATTTAAATGTTGACTGCACCAGAATTTGTTCTAGAGAGAAGGTAGGGGAGTCCCAATTTTGGATGAAAGAGAAACAACCAGTGCAGTCATTTGGACGAATACCCTCACATAACTAACCCTCCCGATCTGGACTTTGAAGAGATTCACTTTTTTTTAATGAACACTACCGGAATGTCGCCGCCGAAGAGAAGGCACTTGAAGACAGACAGCTTCCCCCCCTCTTCCATCTCTTTTTCCCTTCATACACACTGGACGATTCAGAACTACTACTTTCTGACCATTGCAACTGTTGAGTATTAAAACTCATCCCCTCGGAAACCACCCCACACTTCCCTTTCACAGTCCGAACCAAGAATTTAATTAAACCCTCTGCCCGAGTAGTAGATGAGAAAAGAAGGCGCAACTCCTACCAACCCCTCCCTTCTTCTCCAAAGACTTTCAAACAGCTTCACTCNTCCAATCCTCTCGATCTTTTTTTTTTCGTACGTGAGAAATATAAAAATAGAGCTACAAAAATGTAATAGTAACAAAAATCACGTTTTAATACAATGATGCTGTGTAGGAATGGGAACAAACTTTAAGAAATGTACATCAAACAGAGAAGTCTGTATTTTTACATTAAAAAAGGGAAAGGTTATCTTGAGTAAGCGCGTACATTCCGGGACTAATACAGAGCAAAAATAACGTAATAAAGGACCTACGAATTTTACATTAAATAAAAGATGCAGAAAGCACGCACTTGATTAAATGCCGTACAATATTTTAATACAACATTCCAAAGGCTTCACCAAGAACATTTGAAAGCAATGAAGTTACAAAGCTGGAAAATATTTCAATATAACATATTTTGCAAATAATTTGATCATATGTATAACATGTTTTTATAACGCTTGTTTAGTGAATATATGTGATTTTACCGGCCTTTCTTCAGACTAATGCTGTTACATTTCCTCTAAGCAACACTTATATTAGGAGTGTAAGGGACGCGGGGAAAAAATTAGTATTTTGACAGAAGCAAAACTTATTTTGACGAAAATAAATAATGGTTGAATGTGTCACTAACGTAGGGTTTGCTGTACAACAGATGATATTTTAATAACTTAAATATTATAACTAAAGAAAGCCTTTATTACAAAGATAATTTCCCATGGGACTTGATAACTAAGGTAGCCACGCCCCTCCAACAATTTTCAAATATTTTTAAACTTAAAACAGGATTTCTGTTTATTCTTTGAAATAATTAGTATAAAACATGAATAGGAAATGGAGCTCCATTCTCTACACGCAGTAAATTATTGAATTTGTTATACAATATTCAAGTCAAGATGATTTATTCCTCGCTCCAATCGTTATGCGAGGACCGTACCAACGCTCTAGTGACTATATAGAAGATGAGCAGGGCCAGCTCTAATAGGTCTTATCAGAGAAGCCACAACCAATGTGAGATGTTTCTCAAGGTCATTCCCTCTACCATTCCGGTGCTAGCTTTATAAATTAGCAAATGGGGCTAGTCTGAGCGGGCCCACTATACACGATAAAGGTGATTTAGAATGTAAGTGACGCGTAAAAATATTATTTAAAATGAATAAAGTAGATTATTTACTAAAACTCCGTTTCCTTAATTAAAACGGTAAGAAAAACTTAAAATTAAACGGTTACGAGCACATAAGCCTAATGTCTTTACAATTATGCAGATGGATGACAAGGGAATTTTTTTCTTCTGAGGCTTGGTTTGGTAAACAACTGTGGTTAACTGTGAGTGAAGAAAAACAGAGCTTTTTTTTATTGTTTTTTAATTGGTGATGAGGGGTTCTGGTCAGCGGTAGGCTGTAATAATCTTAAACATTTATGTAAAAAAAAAGAAGAAGATGACTGTACAATTCATTTGGAAAATGCATTTAAGTTTAAAGTATTAAGTATTTAATCAGAAATAAATTCCACGTCCGAAATTTCAGTCCAAAAACACAACGAACAGGTGTCAAAAAATAAACATATACTACTTATTAGGCAGACTAACAGAATATTTAAATCACTTTGGTACTCATGAACTGGTATTAAGATACAAACGCGCCCAACTTTTGTGCAAGTAATGTCATCACTTGGTAGGTTTAATTCAAACCCTATATTATTTTATTATTACTGTTTGTTGATTGATATAGTGATTTTTTAAAATTGGGAAAACTTAAATAAATTTTATTTAATATCGCCCACACTTGGTAAGAAAAAATCTTTACCGGTAAGCTTTAACCTAGCCCCACCAAAAATAAATATCACGTTCCTCCATTGCTCAGTGATCAGAACATTTTACCGAAAAATTATCACCTCCAATTGCTATTGCAGTTTAAACTGTTTAGAATTCTACATATAATAACCCTTTATACACACCTTATGACTAGGCCCTTGACTTGCCATATTACTCCACATACCCCTATGTAATACAAGTAAGAATATTATTATTATTATTAGCACCTCGTCTTACTACCCGTTCGGGTTATACGCACTTACGCTCATGTGTAATGGTAGGGTGATTGTGAGGTGAAATGAAGGACCTACAGTCTAACGTGGAATCCAAACCACGGTGGAGACCTGGCATTTCTCACATTCACAAGATGTCTTGTCAGAGGTGAAGGAAGGGTTTGGTAATCAGATAAATCTGTGCCGGGACCGAGGATTGAACCCCGGCCGCCAGCACAGAAGTCTGACACCTTACCCCTAGACCACCAGGTCACCAAGTAAGAATAAAGTTTATAGTAAGAAATAATACACCAGCCTTCACAACTCTTGCTCTCCCTGAATACATAATTAAGGGATAAAATGCAACCAGAATACAAGCCAAAATAAGAACGTATAACCAAAAAAACACTTGGTTCCAAACGTAAACAGTTTTGGCGCCATCCTGGTGGCCGCCCCTCAATCTAATGGTGGCAAATTCAAATGTGCCGAATTTAGTATTTGTCCACAAATTTTGTCTCGCTCCCCTCCCCTCACTCATCACCTAACACACTATGTGACGGGTTTATGTATGTATGTATGTATGTATGTATGTATGTATGTATGTATGTATGTATGTATGTATGTATGCATGTATGTATGTAATTGGTCCTAAATGCCGCATCCCCCAACCCAGCCTCCTCACCTACTCAAGTAAGCCGCAAGCCGCCACTGCAGACAATTTTCGTATCTTATCCCATGGAGCTATGATCAAAAGTTTTTATAATTATGCTGATTCTGACTATCGCCACACGGTTTTATTAGATTCCTAGAGTTATAGCTTATAGCCTCTTTAAACAAACAGTTATCATCTTAGTGGAGCCTAAGACCTCATTATTTCAACCTCGGTGGCGTAGTTGGCTAACGCGCTAGTCGTGTTAAGCTCTACTGCCGAGGACGGGGAGATCGAGGTTCGAATCTCAGTCGGGTGAACTNGCACTACATTATCTGTGGAGCCAAGTCTGATACTGACTTGTAAAACCACTAAATAAAAGAATAATAACCCGCCTCAGTGCCGTAGTTAGCTAACGTGCTAGTTTCGTGTTGATTTAGACTGCCGAGGACGGGGAGATAGAGGTTTGAATCTCGCTTGGGTGAATTGGGGGCTCCTAAATGGTTTTCCACTTCCCCTCCACACAAATGCGGGTTCACTTCCTCTAATTCAACCTTCCCAATTCCTAATCCATTAGCGTGATTATTACTTAAAGCGTATAACCCGAACGGGTAGTAAGACGCCGTGTTAAATAATAATATTATTTCAAAAATACGACTTTATCAGTTCGATGGACTGTGATTCTCCAACTTGTCCAAGGAGTCAGGCCGTCGGTTCCGATCCACTGTCGAATCAAAAAGGTGGCTAGAATATTTGCCCGAACGATCGAGTTTTGTTGAAATCTGGCCCGTATGAGACCTATTTGATCGCTCCATAGGACCGGACTCAAGCGTCTATGGCCAGATTTAGATTAAATTGCTAGTAAACCGTACATACGGGCACGCGGATAAAAGAATAAACCTATATTATCTAATTTACCGTTAACGACAGTATGGAGGGGGGAAGGGAGTGTCGAGGTCATAGCTAAATAGCATCAGGGCGTCCTGAGAATGTTTTTTTACCTTAATGATTTTCCACTCGCTAACCATGAGCATGCGGTTTCATTTCCTATAAATTAAACCTTGCTCCTCTCTACTCTTATTTGTGTACATAGGCGGGTAGCCCACACATGTGCAACGGACACACGATTTTTTTTTTTCAACAAGCCTATTTAGAATAACTATGTGATTTCTCCATTGTTTCTCCACGATAATGAGGATACATTTCCTCAAAACAGCCCCTCTCAAGGAGGCCGCTCTGGTAGTCGAGAAATTACTGTACAGATGTTCGGCTCTAACGCAATATTTAATCAGCGATGCATTATTTCAAAATATGGTTCACACTCAAATGAAGTCGAAATATCCTAGTAGGGCTTTTTTTTAAAAGCCCTATATTGAGTTTTTTTTTGTATAGAAAAAACTTTGTTACTGCTATGGAGTCGGCCCCAATAGACATGCGGGAGCGGGTATGGGAGGAATTTGACTATTGTCTCGACGTTGTTTGTGTCAACTCTGGGAAGTCACTTAGAGCACTTATAAGATGAGAAACCAAACTTGGACAGTTTTTCTTTTGATTGATGTATCACCAATCATTCTGTATTTGTAAACTTCAGCAATATAACTATTTGAGATCTGATGAATCATTTGGACTAACCCTGTTTTAGAACGAATACTCTAATATTTAGGTGGCCTACTGCCTACTTTAATATTCAACTCAACGCATGCAAGGGTATTCAGAAAAATCCATCGAAATTCTAACCGTGTCCACTAAACGTGTTGTCGAAAGTCATTAATAACGAGTACATTGCTATTATGGATGTGATTAACTAAACCTACATGGGTCTAATAGGATTCTGGTTGAAGGAACTTTTAGAAAATACAGATTGTTTAAGAAACTGTTATGACGTTCAAAAAAGTGTATTTCCATCTAAATCAGATTAAGCATCTGGATTGCAAAAAGACGAAAATTATTGTACTTTCCGATAAGTTGAAGCACCTGTTTTCCTTGTAATATACTTCCTTTTAGTGCGTTACAGACCCAAAACCTGTCACTATTTATAAAATTGAGAGACAGGGGGGGAGGGGAGGACTGATTGCCCTATCATCCACAGCTTACCATGTCTTCAGACACACGTGGCTAAGGGGAAGAAGGGGTTTTCGCTGATGAAATAGTTATTACGAGATTCGGCGCGATCCGAAAAGCGAGAAGAGGAAGCAGAGAAACGACGAAGCTGTGGGGAAGAGAGCGGAGGTAAAACGTAAAGATGGAGTAATGCTGCAGAGATAAAAGTAATGTAGTGTGGAAGATGTGTGAGCCATCTCGCCTGAGAAAAGAAGAGTAACAGCTAGCTAGGTAGGTAAAGAAAAGAGATATTGCGATATGGTGGTTCAATATTGGTTCGTCGGTAAAGATGTAATGAATAAGGGCAAACAATATTCGAAATATATGAGAAATAGAACCAGTCGTACACGCGAATAGAAAGGGACATGTGAACAAAAGAACGAGCTTACTCTACCCGGAGTAAATAAGTTCATACAATCATATAGGTATGTGAAAGAGAATGAGTTTTTTGTGTAAAGGTTGTAACTTCAAGACCACTAAACTTAGCATAAATAATTAGGGAAACCTGATGGCGTGACTCTGAGGCTTTTTTTAAAACTTTTATATATATTAAAGCCTGACACGTTAAGACAATTTGACCACCGTTTTGGATGAACCAAACACCAATAAAAGGCGAACATTAGGTTGTTTTTTTCCTTGGGCGTTTTCTCTTTTTACTTTTTGCATATATTGCGAGTTTGACATATCAAGCCACATAGCAAAATAAGAAACGTAGCATATAAAGTAAATTCGCAGTAAGAGCGGTGATAAATGACCGCTACCAAATCGACTTTGATACATCCATTCTCCAAACCTTAAGATCTGCTAAGCTAATAGTTACGCTGCTGTCGCCTTTTCCAGTCAAAATGTTGACAAGAAATAATTTATTTTTAAATTTTTCTAGGCTTTATTACATTATTGAAATACGAACTTTGAAAATATTAGTTTGGATGTTTCTTTTCTGTGGAAGCGACGACGTCCGTAGTTCACCCAAAAATGTTTTACCAAAGAGAGCTTCTAAAGGGCTGCCTTTCTTCAAAATTAAGATGTGAAACCAGGTGAGACCAATGCAGATAATAACGTCATATCAATCGTGTTCAGTTGTGTTCATTCACATCTGTTTACGATTTTTTTTTTAATGTTGAAATGAAACGCAACTTGTCAAAGTCAAGCACGTCAGTCGATAGCCCGATGACACTGTGCCAGCCCTTAGCAAACTATCTGAAAGCGTGATTACGATCGGGGTGAAAAGGAGACCCTTTAGAGTTTTGTTTCATCTCACGGATAAAACCTGAGCCTTGTGTTTTTATGAGTGGATATTTGGATCACTTTTTAGAAAATACATAATTTTGTTGCGGTAAACGTTGATACATTTCTACTATATCATTGTTATTTTATAGATATTGAGCATATATATCCAAAGTGACCGCTATATATCAGATGAATTGACGTATGAGTATGTGAAAGTGTAACTAGTAACCTTTTCTAGCTCTCAGAGATATTAATTTATAGTAAAATTGGGTTAGAGCTTAGGTCGGCAATACAGTTCTAACCTGAAGTCGCATCGTAGTACGGTTATCTATATTCTACTTTTAAAAACCAATGAGCTGTGGGATCAACTAGTGCTAATATCGCTGCTGTCAAATTGAGAATGTGGTAAACCAAACTTCGGTATGTTTTCTGGTTTGAGAGAAATCGTGTCAAATTTATCGGTACATCGGCCGCAAGAAGGGCTCTTAAGCGTGAGGATTCATCGAAACCCATGCAACGACCGACCACTGTGGGATCCAAACCAGAGTATCTCATACGTGTTACACCATATTTCAAAACCGTTGATAGGTGAAATAAACAATCAATCCCCCCTAACCCCCTTCTGCTGGTTAGACCTGCCAAGAGCAGCCGTGTTAAACACATTATCGGTTACTTTTTTTTATAAGTGAAGAGTCCTTAAACATATTTATGCACGCTATCTGTGGTCTGGCGGTCAGATTTCCTGGATACAGATACAGAGGTAGAGGTCCCGGGTTCAATTCCCGGCGTTCCCAAAACTTATCTGTGAAGCAACGGATCTGGAACGGGGTCAAACTGAGCTTCGCGGGGACAAATTAGGGACTACATAAATAAATAGCAGCTCCAGCTTAGAAAACTGAGATTAACAGCCGGAGGGCTTGTTGTGCCGACCATATGACATCCTCTATATGAAAAGGTTGGCACTGTCATCGCTAATGGTGAGGGCTGCTCGGTCGATATACCTCGCACCATAAAACATAGCAAAATTCACTTATTAATAAGGTATAATTTGTGAGTTTTGAAATTCAATGACTTTTACAGGTTTTCCATACTAAAAAACTATCGTTTTTCCCAATATTAAATACATGCAAAGCTATGAATTGAAATTCAATTACTATTACAGGTTTTCCAAACTAAAAAACTATCCTTTTTCCCAATATTAAATACATACAAAGCTATGAATTGAAATTCAATTACTTTTACACATTTTCCAAACTAAAATACTATCCTTTTTCCCAATATTAAATACATACAAAGCTATGAATTGAAATTCAATTACTTTTACAGGTTTTCCAAACTAAAATACTATCCTTTTTCCCAGTAATAAATACATACAAAGCTATGAATTGAAGATCACAGCTTTCAGTTATATTCATGACAAGAGATTGATTTACGACATCTATGTTAGAGTGCGCTTCGTAAAATTGCATGAATTGGAGGTAAAACTAATAGTTTGAGACTAGAATGCTTATACCGGGATGATTGGGATTAGACTAGAGGTTGGGTGTACTGAGTCTGATCTTTCCTAAATGGTTTTTCACCCTCTTTCTAATCATTTAAGGGTACATTATATTAGTGTAGCTAGTACATATGCGTATTGCCCGTACGGTTGGTGTGACGCGGTCACAAAAAAAAAACCTAGACGACGCGCGTGAAAGTCGAAATGTGGCAACAGCTTATTTTCTGCCCAAATATCCTCTTATGGCTGTTTGTTCTAAGATTACTTTTCCTCAAATATTTGTTTTAAAACTGATTTTATGCCATAAATAATATAATTTATATAGATAGATTATACTAAGTATTATTTAAAACCAACATATTTAAGAGGTTTGATAAGATTAGTAAGCCCTACAAATATTATTAATAAAACTGTGTTTAAATAGTCAAAAAGGAACACAATATTTTGGAGGCTTGTGGGACAAGACCCCCCGATATTATTTCTCCCATATCTTCATTTACTTCCCATATAACATAGTTGGAGTTAAGAATAGGAGAATGGCCATCGTCTGAAGCTCAGCCGGTTCATGAACTTTAACATAATTGAAATTAAGAATAAGAGAATGGCCATCGTCTGAAGCTCAGCCGGTTCATGAACCTTAACATAATTGAAATTAAGAATAAGAGAATGGCCATCATCTGAAGCTCAGCCGGTTCATGAACTAACATAATTGAAATTAAGAATAGGAGAATGGCCATCGTCTGAAGCTCAGCCGGTTCATGAACTAACATAATTGAAATTAAGAATAAGAGAATGGCCATCATCTGAAGCTCAGCCGGTTCATGAACTAACATAATTGAAATTAAGAATAAGAGATTGGCTATCGTCTGAAGCTCAGCGGGTTCATGAACTAACATAATTTAAATTAAGAATAGGAGAATGGCCATCGTTTGAAGCTAACTGGTTCATGAACTTTAACATAATTGAAATTAAGAATAGGATAATGGCCATCATCTGAAGCTCAGCCGGTTCAAGAACTTTAACATGTACGAAGCTATAATTAGTGGAAAATGGAAGTCAAAGCCAAAACAAGTTAAAAATAAATTAAATTGGTTTGAAAATGTTTATATTTTCAAATGTGCTTTTCTGAAATATTTTAATAAAGTAACTTACGTGCTATACAAATTATAGCTCATAGATTACAAAAAGCATCACCTGAAAAGTTAGACCAAACTTCCTATAGCCCAAATCAAATAAGGGCTGCAGTTAGGAGTGGTTTTCAGTAAGGTTTACTACACCCTCTCTTCACGCAAATGCGGATGAATTTACTATGAGTTCCTCTCCTCATTCTTACCAATTAAATGTTAAGTCTTTGATAACCCTTGTGACTATAATTGTTTAACTAAATTGGTTTATTTCCCCAACAATTTCATGGCTTTACAAACGGTTTGAAATATTGATTCCTGTTTTCCTACATAGGACTTTTAAGATTATATAAATTATAATTATTGTTTATAGAGTAATAACGCATTACTGCGGGAGATTTCCATCGTTTTCATTTTAACTTGAACTGTTTCTCAAGAGAACACTGTTATATATATATATATATATATAT
>CABFVX010000253.1:87961-108955 GCA_902151425.1 Timema shepardi | reverse complement strand
ATATATATATATATATATATATAACAGTGTTCTCTTGAGAAATGGCCATAAGAAGCAACTTCAAGTGTACTTAAAGATGTGAGACGGAAAATTTTCCCTACTTTTATCCGGAAAAATTTTCAATTATTATTTCCAGGTGAATAATTTCAACTGATTAAATGAATAATAATAGTTAGTGGTGGTGATAGTAGTAGTAGTAGTAGTAGTAGTAGTAGTAGTAAACACTTGCTTCGGTGGCCGCAAGGTCGAACGCGCTACTCTCGCAATAGACTAAACTACCGATGACAGGGCGATCGGGGTTCGATTCAAGTACACCGAAGGAAATTCTTTCTAAATGGATTTCCCCTCACGCATTCATTCACTCTCCACTCAAATGCGGACGCAATTCCTGTAGATTCAACCTTTTTTATTCCTAATACATTAGCGTAATTAGTATCTATAGGCGTACAACCCAAACGGTTTGTAAGACACGGTGCTAAAAAAAATGAATGTGAGCCTTTGAAGGCCCGTTATGTTCACAAATTATACTTAAATTTTGTATCATCAATAAGTTAACTTAAATAATTTTAAGGTTGGCCCAATTTTTTTTTCCCCAACCTATCCCCCGTGCATCTTAATCACCCCTCCCCACCCACGTTCCCCCTACATCCATCTTATAGCCCCCCCGTCTCTTAGCACACTATATTTTGAAGTTCAACAGGCTCTAGGTGCCACCTCTACAATTTAAGCCCTTCACCGCCAGCCGCCATTGCGGACAATTTTCAGTAAAATTTTTAGATTCAAAATTTCCCGGAAAATGTTCATCTCTAAAAGTACTGTGGGTGTTTTTTTCTTTTGATGTTTTCTCACGCCCTGTCCACGAGAATAAAGGTATATTTCTTATAAATTATACCTTACTACCCGCTACCGGACGGCGTGAAAAATATAAAAATTAAAATAAGTTTTATATGTGTAGGATGTTAAATAATTAACAAAAAAATATATATATTAGGAAAACATGCATTCATATTCTATTACCCAAACACGCCTTCCCGCTTCAATTTCAGATGTTCCCGCAGAGATGAAGCAACTCAGTATTTTGGTCCTACGTAATGTTTTGTGTTGATGTAACATTCAAATAAATCTCTCTCTCTCTCCCCTTTTTTCCAACTGTAACAAGTAAAATGACTTTTAAAAACATTACATCACCATTAGGTCATAATGGATAAATGAGGTTCTGCGTAGTTTCTGTTACTAAACAGAATTAACTATAAATAGATTTGTTTCTCCTCTGGTTTACGCCTTTCACCAATAGAGTTACTTCAGATGGGTTGGAGCAGAGGGAAAAGAGGTGGGTTTTTTTTTCAAGTAGGAAGGGGGTAGAGGCGGATGTGTTGAAAAAGACGAAGGACAGACTGACGCAAACAGGCAAACGTGCGAAGGAAATGTGTGTGTAGAGAATTATGGTGAAAGAGTAGACATTGATATATTATATACATTAAGGGGAATCGTACACGTTATAGAAAGTATTCAGTCGATCGTATTGGAATGGTTACACTTTCATACATAGCAAGTTATCAAGTCATATATGAAAAAAAAATCAAACACTTGAAGTTAATTTGTTAAGAAAATTTGATGCATCTAATTTAATCAGTTAAAACAGCTTTTAAAAATTAAATAGTAAAAACCTTTTTATAAATCAAAAAGCAATTAGAATAAAGTGTGTTTTTTTCTCTCAAAAATGTTCCGCTGCACGATTGCCCTTAAGCGTGGCAATCTTCGGACGATTACAAACGTTTTAAGAGCTTTTCACTAATGCACTTATTTATTCAATGCAATTTAACGAGTGGTGTTCATGTTTATACAATAAACGTATTTCTTCTAAAGAGAATATACCATACAAATAAATTGCTTTAGGAATTACTTTTCATACAAAAGCCGATGTGAGTTTAAGCACAATTTGTTATTATAAACCCTTTTTTTTCCATTTGTAGTATTTAACGTGCATTATCTGAACTGTAATATTATAAATTTATTTATTTCTAAAACACACACACAACATACAATCCCCTGGCCGTAAATTCATCACTCACTGTGAAAGGGGAGGCCCCAATTTTAATAATTATGTATTTTAGTCCATGCCGAAAACTGAACAAGGGACGTTTAGCTCAATATACGCTCTACCGATTGAAGGAAGACAATGAAATAATAATGAAAATTATATAGCAAAAGTAGTTTTATGATATAAATGTTATTATATTTTGCTCTTTACACATTTTTTTTTTAATATCTGAGAATCCAACAAACACATTCAATGACTCAGGATTGAGAAAGATGGACATTAAGAATATGTATCAAAGTTGACCTTCAGAAAGAAGGGAAATAAAAACTCCTCCCAGGTATTGCGCCATTTGAACCCAGATCTCTTGGATAAGAGTTTATGTTTGATACTTTAGCAATGATTTTGTGTATCTTTAAAAAGTGTCAAAAAAGCACCGACAAAGAACTAATTTTAAATAAAAGCCTTTAACTTAAGGGGGCCGCCTCAGTAAACGAAAAATTGCCACGCAGGCGTTTAGCTCTAGCCCAATATCCAATTATACGATGCGTTATTTATAAATATTGTTCAAGTCAAAATAAAGTCGGAAGATTCCAACAGGTCTTCTTTTCCCCCTTAACAACTCTATACTTTGAGTTTGATTAATAGAAAAAAATGTCCAAAAATGTGAAAGTAGCTCATTTTTGACTGACTTTGTAATCATAATTGAGGAACTATGAGACAAGGTTTGATGAAAAGGCGCTCTATATTTACACTTTCTCTAACTAATACAGTAACTATTTTATAGGATCACAACAGAAAATGTTAAGGTATTATAGAGCTAGCAGCGAGTTTCCCTCTATATTTTAAGATAAGAAGTTTCGTAGTTTTCCTTAACCTCTTTCTTAATGACATGACAAAAGGCGGTTGCAGTCGAAGGGTAAAAAGGAGTATAATATTATACAGAATAGAGGCGCGTTGGAGTATGAGTACAAAATATATCAATGCATTTATAGACTATCAATGTTTTAGTATCCGATATATAAATCAATTTATCAATATATTCCATATATTGAACTATGCTTTGAGGCTTGTCAATCAAAAGAGAAGGAACGATGTTTACTCTATTTTTATTAACCGAGTCATTATTTCCTATTTTTAATTGTTAGATAAAATAATGAAAAAGTGAAAAGTGATGAAAAATAACATGCAGAATGTGGGGCATGCCAGGCCTCCATCGTGGTTCGGATTCCACGTTAAACTGTAGGTCTTCCATTTCATCTCACAATCACCCTACTATTATATACATTAGTGTAAGTGCGTATAACCCGAACGGGTAGTAAGATGCGGTGCTAATAATAATAATAATAATTTCAATTTCCTTTTCAATTTCCTTTATTATAGTGCTGGCCAACAATCGTAAGACCTATAACAGGCCAGCACTGAAAAGTACACACGTACATACCTAATAATACATATATTTACACAAGAAAAAATGATAGACAAAAAATGGCTAAATAATGTTATATACTGATGAATAGTTACGAGATAAAAAGTAGTTAATAATAATAAGAATAAAAAGTAACATTAAAAACAAATAACTAAATAGTAAGCAGTAACATTATGCAAAAAATAGATCAGAATATTGTAAGTTTAAATAATATAGGCAGAACCTCTACATGATAAATTATTGATATGGGACATCCTTAAATAACTCTCTGAGTTTAGCTTTCCTTTTATGATAAAAGTCAAATTCGACAAATCTAGAATTGGCGCTATGGATACAACGACCTATAGGGCTCGTCTTATAAGAGCTATCGAGGAAAAATAATTTAGGATTACGAGAAGCCCGAGAAGGGATATGAACGCCTACATGATCAAGGGCAAATTTGCAATAAATATTGTTATTGAAAATATTAAAAACAAAAAGGGCATCACAATAAAGTCTACGCGAGAAGAGAGTTTGGAGCCCTAAGAGGTTTCGAATTCTGTCATAATCATAATAAATCCGGTTACTAAAGAATCTATCATAGCATGCAGCAACAAATTTTCTTTGAATGTTTTCTAACCTAAGAGAGTCAGTTAAGGTAATGGAATTCCAAGCAACAGAGGCATATTCTAACTTAGATCTAACCAGGGCGTAATACAGACATAAAAAACAGTCAACTTTCTTAAATGATATAGTAATAAATTTAATAAGCCCAAGTAATTTCAATGACTGGGAAATGACATGGTCAACATGATAGTGGAAATAAAGTTTGTTATCCAGGAGGACACCAAGATCATTAATACAAAGTGTACGAACTATGTTATCACTGCCCAATTTATAAGTAAAAAAGAAAGGATTAGTTTTCCTAGTAAAAGATATAGATTTGGTCTTAGATTTATTGATAGACATTCCATTTTCCAAAGACCATTGTAAAATACCATTTACATCATTTTGTAAATCTATACAATCTGCTATTGATTTGATAGTTTTAAATAATTTTACATCATCAGCAAAGAGTAAATAACTAGACGAGTTCAAATATTTACCAATGTCATCAATAAACACATTAAAGAGAAGAGGACCTAAATTAGAACCCTGAGGTATGCCACAGGGTGCTAAAAATGTATTTGAGGTATGTGAATCAATTTTAATAATGAATGATCTTTCATGCAAATAACTGCTAAACCAATTTACATAAGAGTGAGAGAGTCCAAAATTACCAAGCTTAGAGAGAATAATATTATGCTGACATAAATCAAATGCCTTACTTTGGTCAAAATAAATAGCATCAACCTGACCTTGGGCAGAGACTTGAGGGGCAACATGCCCAAGAAATTCTACTAAATTCGTGACAGTAGATTTATTTTTTATAAAGCCATGTTGATTATCTGATAGTTTATTTTTAAGGTGGTGGAAAGTATGCTCATGTATGATTTTCTCGAATACTTTGGAGAAAGTGTTTAAGAGGGAAATTGGTCTGTAATTACAAACATTTGTTCTTACCCCTTTTTTATAGATAGGTATGACAACAGATTGTTTCCATGTAAGAGGAAAAGTTTCATTTGATAGGCTAATGTTAAAAATATAGGCTAACAAAGGGCTGAAAATGCTGGCACAGCCTTTAACAATAAAACTTAGAATTCCATCTGTCCCGGCACATCTAGAAGAACTCAATTTTTTTATAGCATTAGCAACATCCAAGGTTGTTATGTGGCATGGATACAAGGGCGCACTAGTTTCAATAACGGGGCAGGGTAAGACAGGAATAACTGAATTATAAATGGAATGAAAGTAGGTCCCAAACTCATTAGCAATTAATAAAGGATCCACTATAGACTTGCCATTAATTTCTAGGTTGGATGGGAAAACTTTATTCATACGATTATTTTTAACAAATTTCCAAAAATCTTTAGGTTTGCATTTAATACTATTTTCAATTGAGTTCATCCAGTTGGCTCTGTCTATAATCAAAGTAGTTTTAACTAATCTACGAAAATGAGAAAAATGAGAATAGAATACACTATTATTTGTTTGTTTAAACTTTTTGAAAAAATTGTGTTTTTTTTCCTAATATAGTATTTAAGTGTAGAAGAAAACCAATTAGGATATTTGGATGAATTAAGAATGGTAGTTTGAGGAATATGCGTTCTGATTTTCCTTTGAACTAACTTGGTAAAATTATCTACAGCCAAATAAACATCCTTAGTAAAATAAACACAAGACCAATCAGCATAATAATAGTAATAATAATAATATGCATGAGCAGTATCCATCTTGTTACCACCTTTAAAGTTCATCCATACCAATGCGACTCAATAAATCGAAATCGAAATATTTTTAAAAATTGTCATTCCCAGGGGTGGACTGGGCCCGCCGGGACATATCCTTGTTGGCAGGTGTGATTTGGTCCACCGCAACTAATTTAAACTAAAATAAAGCTATCCATTATATTATAAATGATTGTTTCTATTATATTTTAATAAACAAAAGTTACGAGTAAATCTGAGAATGCCAACAATACTACATGTGATGACATACGTTGGTAATACTAAGTATTACAAGTCTTGTAAAACAGTCCCGTTTGCGGTTTTTCGCTATTGTTTATAGATAATCTTATTGAAATTCCCTCTTAATTAAATTTACTAAGATTCAAAATATAAATTCTTCAGCTCACCACTTAAGCTTTTACTGAAACTTAATGGTATTATGAATGTAATCCCAGGCCGCTTGGTACCTGACCATTAACCCCTGGGAGTAATGTGAAATAAGTATTGATAATTTACTATTGTCGATACTCTCACTCTTGTATTGGATCGGTACCGGTATCGAAAGAGGCTTTTTTGTTGTTGTTATCTTCACTCATACTGGGATTAAATGTTTACTATGGTTAAAAAAGGGTACAAAATCGATTAAAAGAATATATTACTAATCTTATTTAACTATTAAATAACTTTCCATCTGCTACATTTTCATGTACGTTTTGAAAGCTGGTATGGTAAAACCTTTTATAATGTCCATTTTACTATACTATCTATAATACCATCAAAGTTACAACACATAATATAGACACGATATACCTTATAGTTATTATACTATAATATGATTAGATCGTTATAATTTTCAGTGTTTAAATAAATATTAAAATACACCTATGATTCAAAAGTTGAAAGTATTTTTACTAGATACAAAAATTCCAGATTAAAATTTATATATCGATACTTACTGTTATAGATATTTTTCTTTCGGTGCTAGTATGTTATTGATATATTTATTACGATACTTTTAATGAGTACAGTTTCGATAATTTTCTTTAGATACAACATCCCTAGACCCTGGTCAACCTTACTCCGGAGAAGATTACATAATTGGTGCTAGTACCGGTACTGCTGTGAGGCTAGACATGAAACCTTTAGAGGTGTGCAATAGAAAAACAGGCATGTGCGATATGTCGTAGAAAATAACCAATATACAGGTTGTTTATAGAATAACTAAGGGGTTTTGAAAATTCGTTAAATTCATCAAGTGTGGTAGGATGGGGCACACATCGAAGCGGGCTAGGAAAAAAAGAAATAAAACTTTCATGATATATATTAATTTAAGTGATATTTTGTATTTGTATTTAAATAAATATGCTTTGAAACCCCGGAGTTATTTTATAAACACCCTTTATTATGGGTTTATTTCAATTTAGTTTGTGAGGCAGTGTGAAGAGGCAGTTTTCATATTAAGGACCTTTTACAAAATACAAATTTATTTATTACGATCATAATTGATACAATTTGACTATATGATTAGTGTTATTTTATGTGATATCTTGATATTAAAAGTGAGAGCCATAATTAATATAACCAGACGTATGAATGCGTGAATGTAGATTTAGTAGCTTTTCGAACTGTCCAATAAGTCCCTTCATACGAAAATTAAACTGTAGTCAGATTTTTTTTCTATGGTAAAAAGCGAAGAACGTTTCGTATGAAAAAGAAAGATTATTTTACTTTATTTCATTAATCCTTAATACAATACCAATAGCCCTCCTCTTCTCATCTGTGAAGTAGCTCCGCCTCCAGCCTCACAGGAAGTAGGCCTACTCCCTATAAACTACGAAACGTTAATTTAAAAAAAAATTAAAACATGTGTTTTACTAATGTATATTTTAACACCATCTGTCAAGTATTATATAACCTGTATGAGTACGACAAAGAAACTTTAGTAGCTTTTACCAAAGGAAAAAGCGAGTTAATTTAATTTACCTCATGTATGGTCGCCTTTAGTCTTCCATTACTTACGTACTATATGGCATTAGACATTTGAAAATGTATGTTCAAATGTTTCAAAAGTACGGCACCTAACCCTATCTTGAACTAATTTTACCCAGTCCACATGAATGACTACACCCTGACACTTTCAGATCCATTCTAATGTTATCTTCCCATTTGCGTCTAGGTTTTCCCAATGGTCTCTCTTCCCATTGGGCTTACCAGTCAATACCCTAAACACGGTTCTAAATTTTACCATTCTATCTGCATGTTCTTCCCTCCGTAATCAAAGAAATTTGACTATCCTAAAAATATCCTTGTGATGAGTATAGTGTATGCAGCTAATCATTATGTAACCTCCTCCACTCCCAGTAGCCTCATCCCTTTTTTGGACCAAATATTTTTTTAACCTTTGATATAACACTTTAAAATATTATTTAGTAAATTATGCATAGACAAAACAGGTCATATCTATTTTTAAACTGTTTCAGCCGGTTTCATCCGAGCAAAGTAACTTTCAAGTTTACATTTGCTGGTCTCCTTATTTCACAAACATAACATGATACCAAGCAGCAAGTTATGAGGCACTTAAAATTAATGTGCCCACAAACCTAATAAGAAAAAACAGGTTGGCCACCAAATCTCATCAAATAATTCCCCGGATCCCCAAAAATCCAGCAAACCAGGTTAATAACAAAAATAAAATCAGAATAGTAAGTCTATTTATTTAAAAGAAATATTTTTTGAATGCATTTAACAAAAAAAACACAAGACTTAATTAAAAACCATCATAAGCCTTCGCTCAGTTGGCAGCATACCTGTCTAATCGGTTAAAAGTCACGGATTAGATTATAAGCATGGCCAATAAATTTGTCACTGGCCATTTTCTGAGACGAATCACAAAATTCCAAGACATCACCCCAATTTTCTTTACAGTTTCAGAATCGCTGCAATTTTCAAGTTCTGTATATTTTCCCTAACTGTGGCCATCTTGGTTAGTAAATACGAATGAGCTAAACTTCCAATGTGGAGACCAAATAGCCATTTCCAAAGTTAAAATTGGCGCAACTTGCCCATATCCGTAAATGTGCTTTCAGGAATAGACATTTTTACTCTTCTCCCCCTACCCGTCCCTCCCCCAATCACCGACACTGTTTCCACCGCATCATAGATAAAAAAAAATACAGTGTGGGCGCCTCAACTAACAATAAGAAGTTATGAAAATAGTTTTTATCACCCTCAGTCACAAAACCATCAAGGACGAGAATATAAATTGAATTCCTAGTATATTTTTTTGTTATCGTTCTAACATTCTCTTTCTTTTTATTTCCCACGCACACAAATACTCAGCAACAGGAACAACGTTGTTATGTTCACGTAACGTTTCTTGTTTGTTTGAACAAAATCTAAAAGTTTGAAGAGCGGGAGAGAAGAGAGGGATATACTACTACTACTACTACTACTAATAATAATAATAATAATAATGATAATAATAAGTTCTACTACTCCTTAAAGAGGTTGAGGAAAGTTGAACTTTAGAGGAAGTGTACCCGTATTCGCACAAAGAGAGTGGAAAGCCATTAGGAAATACCTCTCTCATTACACCCAGCCGGGAATCTAACCCCGATCTCCCATCATCCGCAGTCCAGTCTATTGCGAGGGTGACGTCTTACACCTGCGGATCCCAAAATTTTTAGACCAACAGAGCCCTTGCATCAGAAAAAATACATACTGAATCCCTTATAAAATGGGGCACACCAATATTATTAAAATTCAATAACGACAGTTAAAAGTTTACAAGTATAAAAAAGTAAAAACTGAAAACATCACATGTTCTGACTGTACCTTTGGGAAAATGTCCTTTATTCTGACTTGAAAAAAAATGTCATAACTAATTACTGATGTTAATTTATAGTGTGAAAAATAAATATAAATAATATTTTTAAAGCGCCTGTTGGAGCCTCATATAACTACAGTAGCCCCACGGCTTCTTTGGTGCTGACTGACAGCTCACAGCTGACAGCTAAAAGCTTTGAAACGTTATCAGACCAAATTATGTATCTCTATGCCGAACCATATGAACAGCAAAAACATGTGTTTAGCAGCTGTCACTTCTGACGGTCAAAACTTAGGTATATACCTAAATGTTGACTGTCAGAAGTCAGCACCAATAACGCCATGGGGCTACTGTTATGTCAGAGCACAGTTTGAAAAACACCGCCTTAAAACACGCAACCACCGAAGCAGATGAAGAATCAGTTTTAAGGGAATAAGCAGAAAGTTTATTTATGATGAAAATAATGAAAATTCTTCGATTACACATCATAAATAAACTAACACACACTCGTTGTCTACAAAATAAACTTGTTTTCAGATTGATGTATTCATTCTTAGAATTGTTTTCAGATTGATGCATTCATTATTAGAATTGTAAGTCTAACTGTTTAAATAACACTGAAATTGATATTAGGGATTTATTTTAAACCCCTATGAAGCTTACAATATGTATTTATTTTAAAATACTGTATAAATGCATTTTTTTTTAAATACCTAACCTTGTTAATCGTAAATATTCATTGTTCACGTGGATCTATTTAGTGAAACGGGAACATTTAGGAAATAAAATATTATTATTATTATTATCGCGTCTTACTACCCGTTCGGGTTGTACGCACTTACGCTAATGTGTAATGGTAGGGTGATTGGGAGATGAAATGGAGGACCTACAGTTTAACGTGGAATCCGAACCACGGTGGAGGTCTGGCATTCCACACATTCACAAGTTGTGATTGATACACGTCTTGTTAGAGGTGAAGGATTTGGCAGTCAAATAAATCTGTGCCGGGACCGAGGATTGAGCCCCAGACCCCAGCACAGAAGTCCGACACTTTACTCTTAGACCACCAGTTCACCCAGGAAATAAAATCGACTTGCATTGTGTGTTCTAAATTCAAAAAACCTTTTTTCTTAGCACCGCGTCTTACTACCCGTTTGGCTTATACGCTTAGGTACTAATAATTACTCTAATGGTTTTAGGGATTATATTTATAGGACGTTTACCCGCATTTGTGTGGAGGGAGAGTGGAAAACATTTTTTGAAAAACCACCTTCAGTACACCCGACCAAGATTAGAGCCTCAATCTCCCCATCATTGGCAGTTTAGCCTGCTGCGGGTGTATCACGTCTGAAATTAATTGATAATTATTATAGATAATTCAATATACCAATAAGACGCATAATGTTTTAGATACATAAGTTATATATAAAGAGAGAGGGAATTGGTTTTTTTTTAAAGCTCCAAGTACTTCGCAAATGTTACATTTTCTCAAATGGAAGTTATAAGAAAGGTGCCAAGTGACGTCACCTTTACTCGCACGATTGTTCTTCACGCCGTTGATTCTTCTTCTTGATTCAAAGACAAGACAAAGTGAGCTGAAAACGTCTCCAAGAAATGAAATTAATTAAGCACCGCCTGTCCCGCTGTGAATCGACCTGGAAAACTTAAAATCCCTCGGCACACACCCAAATTAGTCGTAACTCACGTAATTATTTATCACAAAAATTATAAGTTGTCTATAAGGTTGGAGTTATAGAAAAAAATTGTATGAAGGATGCTATTGACGTTTTAAATTTATGGAAAATCAATTAGTTGTTAAGTGACCCGCCTCGGTGGCGTAGTTGGCTAACGCGCTAGTCGTGTTGAGCTCTACTGCTGAGGACGGGGAGATCGAGGTTCGAATCTCGTTCGGGTGAACTGGGGGGGAGGGGGTTTTCCTAAACGGTTTTCCACTCTTCCTCCACGAAAATGCGGGTTCACTTCATCTAATTAAGCCTTCCTTATTCCTAATCCATTTGTGTAATTAGTACTTAAAGCGTATAACCCGAACGGGTAGTAAGACGCGGTGCTAAATAATAATAATAAAAGTTGTTAAGTGCAAAAAAATTTCTACAAAAACGCATTTAAATAGTTTCAGTATTTTTTTTATACATTGAGTTTTATTAACCGTTCGGGCTGTCCACATATTTACACTATTGGAGTAGGGATGATAAAGGTATAATTTAGTGGAAATAAGCCCAAATACTAGTTAAGATTGGGAAAATATTCAGGGAAATACCCCCTAAGCACCCTTGATCGAGATCCTAACCCCAGTCTACAACTCACCGGCAGTCAAATAAACAGTATATCGCGGGAGTGACACCTTAGACCATGCAACCATTGAAGCAGGATTTTGAGCCTTAAGAAATATATTTTAGCAAGTTATGATTATAAAAATATATATATAAGGTTGGGACAAGCACAAGACTATTGTGACGTGATTCTCAAACAAAAGACATAAATAAAAAAAAGTAATTGCGACACTTTGATAAAGCGTGAAACAAAGATAAAAATGATGAAAAAAGTATACCAGATTTAGAATTCAACCTCACATATTGTTCTCATGTCAAATAACAATAAAGCTTCTATTCCTTGTACCTATTAAGATGATTCTTTCTCAAAGGAAAAAAGGATGAAAATGTATTCAATTTTTGCTTCAAGCGAAAAACTTTGTTTATGAAGAGCACTATTGATCCCTACGCATACACTGTAAATATTGATGCTATTTACTCACCATCTTAGAAGAATAAGGAGAATAAGGCGAATTTATATATATATATATATATATAATAAATTAGAATAAGGCATTATATATATATAAATTCGTATTATTATTATTATTATGTAAGAATGATCATTATTATGTAAGAATCTATGGAGTCGGTCAAATATCTTAAAGCGACTATTGAATAAACTTATTATAGGGTTATATGTATAAAAATGTATATATGTATAGTTTTATATATTTAATATACGTATTTTTTTATATTTGGTAGGCACAGGCCAGGTGAACCAAACATATGTTTACTTGCCTACCAATAAGGATTCCCATTCCATTTAGATAGGAAGAAAAAAAAGACGTAATTTTAATTTAAAGCATTTTTGTTTTCAGAGGATAGGTCCTATCAAATAAACATATAGAGCAGGCAAATAGAATTAAAACTTAAGCCATTACCAACAGTAAACTTTGATTACGTTTTAGTCAGTATGTGAGTCATACGCTTACAAAGTAAAGTATGGAGACAAATATAAGTAAATTCAAAGCTATGAAGTGCTGAAAAGTAAACGGTTTGCGCATCTAGAATGAGATGAAAAGCACAAACTCGTTACAAAGATTACGTCAAGTGGAACTTCTCTGCAAAGAGCTTCTGTCGTCGATATCCGATACAGCACCCCTTCTCTTTTCTTTTTACCGTGGTACGGGCCTGAAGGCAGAAGCAATTTAAATCAACGTTCCCATTATCATAATAACTCGAGAAAATAAACGAGATTTAAGATTGCAAGGAACAGATCATTCGTTTAGAATACAGAATAAACTTCCACATAAAATGCTATCACTGTGAAGACAGACTTGTTCTTTTAATTTTTTTTTTAATGAAAGAAGAATTGTTATTTTATGTTCTTTTAATCTTCGGAAATTATTCGAGACATGACAATAGAACTATAGCTAGTTCATAGAAAAAATGTTACTATGATCAAAATGAAAAATAAAAACTATTTGAAACATATATTTTAGGGTTAGCTAGAGCTAGAGGTAGGAGAGAAATACAAATCTCGATGAATCAACAAACGTTATCGTAGTCGGCGTGTTTTGACTTTGATCGAGCAAGTTCGTGCCAATACATTTTAATTTTAATATAAATTTTTAATCCCAAATAGAACATTCTAATACACACATGTTTACAATAATAGAAATCTTGTGAATGTGTGGGGTTTTTTTTGGTGGTGGTGGTTGGTAAGGAAGGGGTGGGGGTGTTATATGTTATATAATTTCTGATGTGTACCTAGAGTTAATATGTGAATTATGGGGCAATGATTTACGTTCCGGGTCATTTTGGATATTCAAGATTCGAAAATAGGTCAGATTCGAAACTCGAAAGAGAAATAAAAACATATTTATATTTTGAAAGTTTTTTAAGAACGATTATGATGATTAGTAGTGTTTTAGCCATACATTATAAAATTGAAGGGCAAACTTAACCAAACAAAACACACACCACTAGTTTACCATTTAACTGAATTTTAATTTATATAATAAACAAATATTATTTTGTTATGATTTATGTTCTATATTGACATTTAATAATTAATGTGAACAGACTAAGAAATGACTGAGGGGGTCGAATCATAGCAATGCAGGCAAATTCTCTTATGCGTATCATGCTTTTGTTTTTCGGACACGATATTTGTTGGTAAAATGAAGATAGGGATTCGAGATTCAGAATGTGTGTGGGTAAGCTGAAGATTCGAATTACAGATTCAGGATGTGTGTGGGTAAGCTGAAGATTCAGATTACAAATTCAGGATGTGTGTGGGTAAGCTGAAGATTCGGATTACAGATTCAAGATATGTATGGGTAAGCTGAAGGTTTGGATTACAGATTCAGGATGTGTGTGGGTAAGCTGAAGATTCAGATTACAGATTCAGGATGTGTGTGGGTAAACTGAAGATTCGGGATGTGTGTGGGTAAGTTGAAGACTCGGATTACAGATTCAGGATGTGTGTGGGTAAACTGAAGATTCAGATTACAGATTCAGGATGTGTGTGTGGGTAAGCTGAAGATTCGGGATGTGTGTGGGTAAGCTGAAGACTCGGATTACAGATTCAGGATGTGTGTGTGTGTAAGCTGATGATTCGGATTACAAGTCTGATTCGATCCATATCTAGATAAATAGTTTGCGTGTAGATGAACATTAGCCTAACTGTATTATGGTTAGAGGTAATAATTGGGAGTTCAGAAATGCTGTCCCACAATTCAAAGATTAAATCACATTTAAATCATGGCTTGTGTTAGATATAGGTTGTCCAAGACTTAAATAACCTTTAAGAATTCAGAAGAAAAAAAGGGTTGCCGGGTAGAATGAATTAACTAAGTTTCAATGTAACTAGTTTCCAAAAGTCGAAATTGAAACTGTCAAAATGAATCCGTTGAACACAGCTCAATGCGTATAAAAAGTGCTTAGAAGTAGATTTAGTGGCTCATTTAAATGTCTTTTTCTTGCCGTTAACAAAGAGACATTTATTATAATTATATTGCTAGAAGATTTTATTTCGCAAAATCCACATGGGCTATGTCACTCAATATATCTAAATATATACAAGTTTTATAAATTTGTTTTAAAATTCGACTTGCCTCAGAAAGATATGCTTTCTATATTTGATATAAAATTTGACATAGCTCAAAAATACATGCTTTATTTATACCTGTATTAAAATTTGATATATACCAGAATAACTCGCTTTCTATTTTGTATTAAGTTGAACACGTATGGGAAACCAATTATATATTTATCTGTATTAAAATATTACCATGATTTAAAAAGTATATAAAATGTATGTGCTTAAATGTGTATTGTAATCTTTTATTATCTAGTCGGTGACCTGGTGGTCCAAGGGTAAGGTGTCAGACTTCTATGCAGGCGACCGGGGTTCAATCCTAGGTCCCGGTAAAGATTTATCTGATTACCAAACCCTTCCTTCACCTCTGACAAGACATATTGTGAATGTGGGGAATGCCAGGCCTCCACCGTGGTTCGGATTCCACGTTAAACTGTAGGTCCTCCATTTCATCTCACAATCCCCTACCATTACACATTAGCGTAAGTGCGTATAACCCGAACGGGTAGTAAGATGCGGTGCTAATAATAATAATTTTATTATCTAATCATATATTAACATTAATAAAGTTGTATCTTTCACATTTATAAATTGAATAAAGTTTATAGAAATAACAATAATTCCAAGCTCATTAAAAATGTAAATATATACCTCATTACTTTTTTAGTAAAGAAACAAAGACACAACAATACATTTTATTTAAAAATACAAATAGCTATAGGTTAGAAGATATGGTATAACACAATTGCACAAACTTTCTCATATTGTGTACTAGAAATCCGGCACGGCGCTGCCCGTGACCCACTGTGGTATAAGAATTATATAATGGTGCCCATATCTCTGAAACGTAATTCTAAAACAGATAAAGAATATTTTCTTCAAAATTTTGTTAAAAATCTCCTAATTAAAAAGCTAGTTAAAAATTTAAAAATATGGCTTCGAGGTGCATTCGGAGCCCTTTCCTATGTTAAAAATTTCAGATCTCTGCATGCCGTAGATTTGGCTGGGCATCGTACACAAACAAACAAACAAACACACACTGACAAACACTTTCCTTTTATTATTATATACTATAATGTTCAAAAAAAGATTTTCAGTAAACTACCCTTAATAAGATTTTCCTTGAAACAACCAACACATTAGCTTGTCAATCACTATAATCACTCTTTATATATAACTTTTAAACTAAATTATTCAAATATTGCTACTGCATTTCAAAATTTAAAAAATCAATTATTTGTAAACCACTAACATTATTTGTTATTTGTAAAAATAATGTATTCTTATTTAGCAAGATAAACTATTTACAGATACCAATTATGAATTCAACCCTCAAGGTCAATTTTAAAAAAATTCAATTTTTTTTAATAATTTATAATAATTAAACTACGCTTAAATTAATATATTTTAAGTAAATAAAGATAAATTATTAGGGATAGTGGAAAATAGTACCTCAATAACAATTCATGTTCGTGTCAAACAATCCCTTCATTTTAAGCAAAATCTTTATAGTAATTTTCAAAATAATTCAAATGTTCAAAAATCACTCATCAGTATTTATTTAGCACCGTGTTTTACTACCCATTCGGGTTATATACTTAAGTACTAACTACGCAAATGAATTAGGAATGGGGAATGTTGAATTTAGATTAAGGGAACCCGCATTTGCGTGGAGGGAGAGTGGAAAACCATTTAGGAAATCCACCCCTAGTTCACCCGACTGAGATTCGAAACTTGATCTCCCCGTCCTCGGCAGTTTGCTCAACACGACTAGCGCGTTAGCTAATTACGCCACTGAGGCGGGTCACTTATCAGAAAACGGTCCTTTATGGAGTTCGTACCCCAAATCAAGTAGACAGTGTTAATTGTCAATTCAAACACTCCCAAGATACCCATTTGGAACCAAATCGTTGTAAACTATTCCACATTTTTCCAAAAGCAGTCATCAGTAAACTACCAATAAATGAGTTTTTTATCCAAAGACAATTATATTTATTGTGATTTGTCATACCACACAATCCCCAGATATACCATAGAGCAATTTTAGAAATACTTCAAAATTTCAAAAATCTATTTTCAGTAAAATACCCTTCAACGAATGTTTGCCTAAAACCAAATTATACAATGCTGTTTGTCATTTTAAACAAATTTTAGAGATGAATTTTAAACAAAATTGTTGTACCCATTTCCGAAAAATTTAGAATAAAAAACCCACTCATCAGTAAAATACCCTTAATTTGAGGGCTAAGGTCAAAATAAAAGAGAAACTATTCACTGTATTATAAAATTATATATAAAGTTTGAAAAAATCCATTTAGAACCGTTTCGGATTCGTGGCCAGGGGCAGACAGAATTCTAAAATTCCGGGTTTTTGGAATTGTGTTAACAGAAAACCTAAATTTTCTTGATAATTTCGAGATCAATTTATTTTCGTGTTAACAATATTTTATCTTGATATGAGGAAGTAAAAAATGTCGTTGATGAAAAAAGTGTATACACTACGGTTCACAAAGCCTATATGAAAATATTATTTTGTGAGACATCAGTATTTGTACTATTCTCTTAGTCTTGATTTTTTTTAAATATACGAAATAGTTTAAAAAAATATATTTTACGTTCACTAAAATACTTTGATTTACATTTAATTAAAATAAGTGGGCAAAGTTATTTAAAAATAATATATGCAATGTTTTATTTTATTGGTTTGTGACAAAAACAAACCATACATATTTACTTTTTGACTCTTTTATGACATTCAAAGAGAGACATCAGTGAGATTAGAATATTTGATGCGACAAATAAAGTTAGGAATAACTAAGTTGACATTTTTTTTGTTGATATAAATTTGTGAAGGAACGGAAACCGCCATCAACTAACGAAAGAGCTAATTGCCGCGAGCTCACTCCGTCTAATTATGTGGGCGTTAATTAACAAAATAACCAGGAAAGGGGAGTACGAACGAACTTCAACAAGAGGACAAAATATAAACGGACATATTAAAATTAAAAATTTGTTGGAAAGATACTTTGAACATCATCATTTTCTTAAAAACTCACATAAAGAGTGTGGCAAATTTATATACAAAGGTTTTTTTCTCTCCAAACGTTAGGTTTATGATATTTTTTAGAAATCCTGAATGGACATTAACAAAAATTGATATTACTAAGAAAATTAAACAGAAAAATCGCAATTAGTGTGGTTTCTAATTGATGTTAATTATTATTAGTTTAAAAATATATATTTGTAAAGTAAAATAAACAAAGAAATGTCTTTCTCGTTAAAACAAATTAATTTAGAATAACAAAATTGAAAACCAGTAAATTACAATTTAGAAAATAAACACATTTTTTTTGGAGGCCAAAGTTGATAACATGACACTATAATATTATTTCATTGGAATTGATAATATAAATTAAAAATGACAACTGAATATCGCATAGCCTAACGTATGAATTTGTGGATAGCCAAACGTATGAATTTGTGGAAGTATAGCTAATAGCTTTTACAGTGGCTAGAAATATCCCTTTTTTATGAAAAGTGGGCAGTACCTAATAGTTCTAGGAACCACAATGTGGAGAATGACCATCCCTTAGGGGACAGACAGACTGGGCAAGCGCACGACTAAAATATAAAATAGAACACATTGGTTGTAATGAGAGGTGGCCAGACTGGAGCGCGCGACTGAGCGACCGCGCTCGACCCGGTACAGTATAGTTTACAGGCGCTAGGCAATATTACTGTATGTTGGTTCATTGAGTGCTAGGAAAACTTCTCATTTTGACATTTTTATTACTATCGATAGGTTTGGCACACTTGCTACTAACAGCCTAATTTAATTGGTAAGATTATAAACCATACCTACATATGTATATATATATATATATATGTATATATATATGTATATATAACTGATGTTAAGATACTTCAGTATTATAATCAAAGTAGGCCTTTACAAATAAGAATCACCATCAGCGGGGAGAGAGGATGAGAAACCCACAACAATAAATCACTTGTCAAAAACTCACTGAGCCAAGATTCGAACCTTTGCCTCCTTGTCAACAACTATCGAGAGCTATTTACTAATCACGCGCTCGCTCGCACGCTGGTCGAACCCTCAGTCAGGGTGGACTGAGTCGCCGAGTCAGGACAGCGGGATATATCTAGGTGGGCCGGTTTGATCTGGCCTGCCGCAACTACCTTAAACTAAAATAAATATATGCAGTAAACTTTAAAGTATTGTTTTAAATAAAATTTTAATAGGACGTTTCAGAAGGCCGTTACACACCTACAGGTTTACCTGCTACGCCCATGCGCCAAGCTATTGCCTAATCATTTAGAAGGATTTATGCTCGTATCAGTGGAAAGCAGAACATAATAAATGATAATGTAGCTAGGAATAAATTGATTAATAATAAATATACAGATTCTTCACCTCACCACTTCATTTTATATTGAAATATAGCTTCAGTGGTAGATATATTAATATATGCTAAGGGCCACCATATTTTAAGTCCCGAGCCGCTTGGAATCTTCAGTCCTCCCCTGCCTTTAGTATATACCCAAATTTTCGCAGCTAGAAAGTTAAAATATAGATCTACAATTGCTCTAGTATTCATACGTCAAGTCATTATATGTATATGTTACTTTATGTAGCTATTAATAATTAATATACATTAAATAACACAAATAAAATAGTCAAATTTTTCAATTTTACTGCAAACATGTTTTTTTTAAAGCTCCTTTATAGGAAAAAATGGACTGTAGATACTATAAAGGATAGAACCAAGTACCTTCCTTGTGATTACCTCTGAATTACCATTGAATCGGCTCTAGTTTTTACCCTACAGGATTTAGAACCAGAGAGGGGTGGCTTAAACATTTTATAGTAACGATCTTGGTCGTGGCCGAAAATTTGTTCCACCTTATGGTTTAGTGTAGGGGTTAGCACTCCTGATTTGTATCTAGCTTAGTTAGAATCACAAATGGATGGTTCACAACATTGAGATTTTCACATCCTTTCTAAAATTGAACGCAAGTTCATTGTTTAAGATTTCACCTTTACCATATCAGTTTAAGTTTCGGATATGTTTTATCATGAAATAATACATCCAAATAATGTATAGCTATTTATTAAATATATCTCAATATCATAAACACTAATATGGTCAATTAATAACACACCTAGATGTTTAAAAATATTACGTTACGCCAAATGAAAATCTATGTGACAGGTTAATAAAATAAAATTAGACTTTGAGCAAATTTTACAAAAAAAATGCATCAGGTTAGGTTAGGCTTAAAACCACACTATTTCATAGAAGCTTACCTTAACCTCAAATATACGTTCTGCGGGTTGCCCCCCGCCCCCAACCCTACAATAAAAATAATTAGTTCTCGCGCACTCGTAACCTTGTCGGAAACGGAGAAGTAGTCAAAATGGAGAATAATGGAAAGGCACGTAATATAAACTAGGAACATGTATGCGAAATGAAATTCGACGCAATAGCGGCATCTGATGTTCTGTGGTGTAATCTGAAATGTCTACACGGTGAGTAAAATGAGGAGAGGTAGGGGAAAGAGGGGAGAGTCCACCCCTTCTCTCTCCACTCGCCTTCCGGCCAAGTGTAGGAGCGATAAAGTGTGGGAGAGTGTAATTATCACAGGAGATTTACAGGAAGCGAAGGGGGAGGGATGTTCGGGACCGAAGGAAAGTTTTTTTTAAGGGATGAAAACTGGGTGGATGGGTAGCGGGGGGGAGGGGGCAAAGAGATGGAGAGTTGGGGGTGTAATCTGCGACAAGTGCTTGTTACATGAGGGCAGAAGAAGAGTGAAAGGAAGGGAAGGAAGAAGACAGAGGGAGAAAAAAATATCCTCGCAGGATGAGGGTGTGAGATAAGCGAATACGTCCCCAATCCCTAGCACACTAGCTTGGTTAAGGATTTCTATTAAATAATCCCTCTCCGGACGACCAAATATTTTTTCCTCCCCGACAAGTCTTAGACCCCCCCCCCCCCCCCCC
>CABFVX010000253.1:58504-87810 GCA_902151425.1 Timema shepardi | reverse complement strand
CCCCCCCCCCCATTGAAATAGCTTTATTATAAATGCTAAGCTCATTCAGTACGGTTTACAGGTAATGTGAAGGTCGGAGTTCAAATCCTGGAAGGATGCAATTATATGTTTTTTTCTCTCTAAATGGTTTCTATCCACACCCAACACAAAGAAGGGTACACTTTCTTTAAATTCTAACTTCCTCAGCCCTAACCATTAAGCCATAGGCGTTGTTAATGTACGGGATTAGGCATTTATAATACATTCACGACCTTAGTTTACTTGGATGACAGCTCAAAAAGTTACTAGAAATAATCCCTATCACATCCCTACGCCAACAGCTGACATTTGTCACTTTGGATAACTGTAATTAAAACGTATGGTAGTGTATGAATTTGATGGTTAACCACAGTAATTTAGGACAATATTATTTATATATTTATTTGAGGTCGGGCACAAAGCTTATTTATTGTTTTATTCCAATTAAAATATTATTATTCACGTCACTTTCACAAAAAGTCTAACGAAAATAGCTTCAAAATGGCGACCGACTGATTAAAACCCTGTGAATGAACGTGACGGGAACACGTTCTTTATAATGATACACTCACGCAGTGGACAGAAATATTTTATTCCGTTAAGTATTTCTAAATACGATAAAATAATCATAAAATAATTTATTTTATATATATATAGCAAGTATTTTCTCTTTCACAAGTAAATACGATGTCTGTATTAAAAGGTATTAATGTATGCACTATATTACACATCATATATAACATTTCAAAATGATGAATAAATACTTTTAATTATGTTTAAAATTGTGTATCGGATTGGGTAAAAATAAAATATTAAACTTTATGAAACTGTGTAAGAAAACTTAAGTCTACGTTATTTTAAGTGTAAAATATAGCATGTAATTAAAATACTTAACATTTATAACAAAATGGTGATCTTTTACAAGTGTTGGCAACCCTAAAACGTAAACATATAATTTATGAACTGTCATCCAGGTAGAATAAAATGATTCCGATAGAAGTTGTACTGTTTCTAAAGGGCAGTATTCTTGCCAAGTCTCGTTTACAAGAACACATCTAAAGTGGGGTTGAAGGAGCGAGAATTTGCTTGATTAGTCATCAAATCCTAACAAATTGTAGAGGGGGAACTTAGTCTATTTTATACGAGTATATTTCAAAATATAGTGTGTTAAGATACGAGAAGGGGGGAGAGGACTTTAGGTTGGGGAAGGGGTAGATAGGAAGCACGGAGGATAGTAGGGGAGATAAATGTCGGGTCAACATTAAAATTATTTTAGTTAACTTAAAAAATTGAAGTATCATTTATGAACATAAGGGGGTTTACAAATGCTCGCATTCATTTGTTTATTACTTTTTTAGCACCACGTCTTACTACCTATTCGGGTTATACACTTATGTACTAATTACGATAATGTGTTAGGGATACATGAGGTTGAATTAGAGGATTTGCAGCCGCATGAGTATAAAGTGGGAGTGGAAAACAATTGATGAAAAACTGCCCTCAGTGCTCCTTACCGGGATCGAACCCCAATCTTCCTGTCATCGGCAGTCTAGTCTATTGCGAGATTAGCGCGTTGGACGAGCAGCCACCGAAGTTAGTGTTTCTTACTACTACTAATACTTCTATTTCTACTACCACTAATTATTATTATTCATTATTATTATCTATTTAATCAGTTGAAATTAATTAAAAATAATAATAATTGCAAATTTTCCGCTTTGGAGAATTTTCCGAAAAAAATATAGGGACAATTTTCCAAAACGGAAAATTTTCCCTCTCGCATCTCTACCTATAGCCCACTTGTCTCTGTCTCACTCAACTTTGGTTTTGAAAACGGGCCTTAGGCGGGGATTACACATGCCGTTGTTCGACGGCCGTTGCTGCGGTAGTGCCCACGGTCGTTGATTTTACTCCCTGTTCCCACATACTGTGATACCGCAGTGTGTTAGGGTGGGAGAGACCTCCCCCTGACCTAGTCTCGTCTTGACACCCAGTAGTTTGTATATTCCTGTACTTTTGTTTGAACTCCAGTGATGAACGCGTATAGAAAACGCTTAGTATTAATGTTCATGGCGGAGGCATCAGGTTTACTAGATGAACCACGGCCAGAAAGAAGATTATAGGTGCATCCGTACAATAAAGAGAAATAAGCCTCAAAAATATTTTGGAAATTTTATGAATAAATATTGAAGCACGGAGATAAATCTTGCACTGATGCTATTAGTTTATCACAATCCATGGCGATAAAAATTGGTTAAAAAAACGTTGTTAAAAAGATAAATGTATAGGAGGTGGGTCACCGACGGCCCTCGAGAGTCATGTGGGACCAGCTCTGTATGATTCTTTGTGTTCTGCCCCTCGGTTCAAGGGTACCTTTGACCTTGACGCCGCAACAATCCTCCGTTGGATATCTCCGCCGTGTTGACTCGTCTGCTCCGTTACCGCACTGATGCAACGGCCGTCGAAAAACGGTATGTGTAGTAAACCCGCACTTAGCAAGGAAATTAACGCCAATAACTCCTCATTTACCGATTCCTTATATAAAAACGAGAGGAATGACAAAAATAACCAAAAAGAGGCGCATGGGTCAGACAACAATTAAAGGGTTTTAGAACACAGGTTTATGAAAAAGACAGTTTTATTTGTGTTTTTTTAGAGAGAGAGAGAAACCTAGGGCTATTAGTGAAAATGTTATTTGTAGTTCAACGGACTGCACAACACCTCCAACCCCCACCCCTAAGCGGAGCGAGACGACTTCAAAGTGACATTGACCTGAAAGGTTGTGGGATGGGGGGTCAGGACAAGGAGAAGTGGGGGGAGTGGGGGGAGGCTAGGCCTTGTCCAACCCTGTGTACTTTTAACGGCCACTTTTTTTAAATGCTTCTAGTTAACGCTGTTTGAAGCTGCCGTGAGCAATAGGTTCGCTGTACCCAGAGTAATTAACTGCAAAGACCTGCAGTCGCCCCTGTACTCCATCCTCGCAGCCTGTGATTCATGGGTCATAAACTTTTTTTTTTACGAAATAAAAAAGTCGGGCGCATAAAACGTCATTAGGCAATAACAATCAAGCGAGAGAGGCAATTCAATTAGTTTCTCGGGAAAAAATATGCAATGTATAGGCCCAAGCTTTCTGCGACCAATGACGAACAAACGCTTCTCTTGTTTTACTGCCTTATCCGTGTACTTTTTGTTTTAGCAACGCATCTTACTATACGTTCGAGTTATACGTTTATGTACTAATCACGCTAATGATGTTAGGGATGAGTAAGGTTATATTCAAAGGAAGCGTACCCGTATTTGCATAGAGGGAGAGTGGAAAACTATTTTTGGAAAAACCCACACTCAGTACACCCGACCGAGATTCGACCCTTGTTCTCCCCATCATCGGCAGTCTAGTCTAATGCGAGAGTGACGCCTTATACCATGCGGACAGCGGGATCCCTTGTACTTCACGTCTTACTTCCCTACAGATTAACCACATGTTTACACTAATATAATGAGGTAGGGATGATGAAGGTAGAATTAAGATTAAATGTACCCGAATTTGTGCGTAAAGAGTGGGAGTTAATTTAGGGAAAAACAACCAGACGAGACTTAGAGCTTTTGAGACAAGCAAGACAATAGTGACGAGTTTGTCCGCATGTCCATCGGTGTGGGTTGTATGGCAGCCAATCTTAGGTACGGCAAATAAAATTCGAACTCCATGTTACAAGCCTTCGAGCAAGCTATACTGACCCAGCGGCCGCAGGCCTTTCGCGATGATAGCACCGACATTTGCGGATAGAGGGTGTCATGAGGTCAGCACAACAATCCCTCCAGCAATTAATCTCAGTTTTCTAAGCCGGCAATGTTACATCTTTATTCAAGTAATTCCTCATTTGTTTGCTCTCACGAGGCTGAATTTGACCCCGTTCCAAACCCAATGTTTCACAGATAATTTACGTAAGTGCCAGGAATAGAGCACAGGACCTCTGTGCCTGTATCCAGGAACTTACGCCAATATAATACAGAAGCGGAAAAATAAAATTCAAAGCAAACAAAAATACTAGACAGTAGGGCCTGCTTTCTAGTTTTGTCGATAGATTTATGTTAAAAAGAAAGCTTTTTCCGAATCTCAAGATGAGTTAAGAGCTAGGTTATCAACATATTCAACTGTGGTGCTATGGACGATGAAAAATTAGATATGAGGTTTTGGTTCAAATCCTGGTAGGGCCAAAGGTTAGTATTAATGTGGTAAGTAGGCTTTCCCGTACGATGACATGGTGTCTACTCAACTTGACCAATGAAATCTCCGACTTCTTCCCTGATCATTTCCTAAAATTCCCCACTAAAATGTATGTAACATCCTTCTAACTCCCCTCCCCCCCTCCCTTCTCCACTCGTTTTTCTATTAATATTTTTATGAATAATAATAAGTTTTAAAATTTGAATATTTTTTACATTTGTATTAAAATTGTTTACTAGGAATTAAAAATATATTACACAGCTACAAACAAACACATTACATAATTTACTGATTATTGTATTTCATATTTTGAGTAAAATATCATTTTTCCGGATTTTTATTGTGATTTGCCAAATTCCCGGCTTATTTCCGTTTTTTCCCGATCACTTCAAATTCCCGGCTAATTCCCGTTTTCCCTGATTTTCCCGGATGGTAGACACCCTGGATGTTTATATGATATATTTTCGAGGTCGTGAGTTCAGTAGATTTATTTTTACAGAGTTTAAACTTCCATCTTTAGGAATAGGAATTGTTGGCAGAACATGGGCCCATTATGTAGGTGATGTTGCCTTAAGATTGATAGCGTTTAGTACTATAATCGCTGTGCTACCCAACACACAGAATGGACCAACCTGTTGCCACCAGCATTATTCCTAACAGGTCACATGAGGTACGGTTCAATGAACGTATAACCCCAAAGATGTTTTGATCAACCAAGAAACGATAGTAAATACTAAAACAAATCTGGGCTTTTTTTTGCTGCTTTTGCTAATAATGAAAATAAGAAAGAATTCGGGTGTAGCAATGGAGATTTTTTTTAAGGTTTCACTTTATCCCTCCACACAAATTCGTGTACATTTACTCTGAATCCTATTTTCTCCTAATAGTACAAATATGCGGATATCCCGAGTGATTATTAAGGCTTGGTGTACAGCCGACCGCGTCTTACTACCCGTTCGGGTTGTACTCTTAAATACTGATTACGCTAATTTTTTTAGGGATGAAGGTTATATTCAGAAAAGTGTGCCCGCATTTGCGTAGAGGGTGAGTGGAACACTATTTTTGGAAAACACTTTGTAAGCTTGGCTGAGATTCGAACCTCGATCTCTCCGACATCGGGAGTCTAGTCTGCTGCGAGGGCAGCGCCTTATACCATGTGGTCACCGAGGCGGGTATCGATTATGTTATTGGAAAATAATAGTACGGGGGTATGGAAGTAAACGCAAGTTAATATCAGTATATTTACAGTTTTTATATAAAAAAAGTTTTGTCCAAAATAGTTAAATATTTCAATAGATACGTTTGGATTAATTTTCTTACACATAATCATCTCAACACGTCGTGAATATCTGTCATGATTGTTGTGGAATTTGAACTTAATTTCTTTGTTAAAATTATTTCTGCTAAAATGTCATTATGCTCATGATAAGTAAATATTAAGAACTGTTGAGAATACTAAATTTAGATAATTAATCCAAACGTACCTACTGAAGCAATGTTTTATTTTTTATAAAAAATGTATTGGTATGAAAACTGCAAAAATACTAATCTTACCTTGCGTTACTCGTCCCCTCTTCCGCCCCCCCTCCCCCAAGCATCGCACCTTAAAACATTAATAAAACATACATTTATAAGTTAAGAATGTATTCCTCCCGAACCAAAATAATCATTATTTCAGCTATAAAAATAAACAAATAAATAAAATAATGAGATAGGTCGTTTCTTAAGTGATTGGATTCTTGAAATATAGTAATAAATCAAATGTTAGCTCTAGTTTAAGTTCCTCTATGGAGCTCCATGACATTATACTAAACAAAGAACACGAGGTCATAACAAAACTATAGTTCAACTAAGCCCACAAACTTAGCCACGTTCATCGTTAAAATAAATACCCCTATTATACAACTAAATACTCGTTTGGGCTAGCCATCTAATAAAATACACCACGATACACCCCGTCAGTATTCGAAGCCCCAACCATATCTTCACTGGAAAATTAAATAATAAAAGACTGGCACCTTTTTCAAGAGACCACCATTGAGATAAAAATTAAATATTCGTATACTTGCATCAATGCTGATTTATTTCCTCAGGGGTCGTTCATAAACCAAGTAAATCTTTTTTCACCCCTACCCCACCCTCCCAATTCAACTCTCCCCGTGTAACACACTGTATATATTTATCTTGACCCTTACCCCTTCCAACTTGTGTTACGTAACTTTTCACATAAAGAGTGTATGTCATTATTTTATTTTATTTTCAACGCCATCAGTATTCAGAAGTTATCTATAGAAGTATGTTTCGTGTTTATTAACGGTTGTTATGTTCTTATCGTAATATTTCTTTTTGTATTTAATACTATATACATTAGTATGGAATATTAAAGTTTAACTGTTGTTCATATGGTTTAAGACATTAGTCTCTCAATAGACGTACAAATTAAAATATATATATATATTTATATAACGCGTTCAGAATAGGTTCAAATCATGTTCCTACCAAACCCCTTTAAAATTGATCCATTTGGTTTGCAGTAATCGCGAAAAATTCAGACGAAATACCAAATGGTCACGTTAAAACAATACCTCACTTCGCTCGGTCATTATAACACTAATAAAATAACAAAATATTATCAATTGTTGGCTCCCAAAAAAGTAGTTTGTTTTAAAAGGAGCCCTTCCTATGAAAAAAAAACGACTGTAGCAACACAATAATTACACGTCGTCAAAGGAAAGTTAGCATGATAGGGTTAAAAGGGGAATAAATATTTCAAAGATAACGCAAGGTAAAGTAGGATTTTAATATCTAGGAACATTTAGACCAGACAAACTTTTTTTATCAAAAGAATTTATAACATTTTGCTTTATTAATAGTATTATTTCATAAGCATTAACAGTTGCAGATCACATGACTTGAGCAAACATCATATATGAGAAATTTATTAGTAATTTTATAGTTGTAAAAAAAAAAGTTTATTCCCATAAATCATACTGTAGCAAAAACATCACATTCACACGTACCAGGATATTCTACATAAGGAAATCAATAGTTTTATTTCAAATGTATTAGTGGAAATTTTATGACAAGGGAGGAGAAGAGGAAGGGGGTAAGTTAAAACCTATAGTAATACCATTACAGTTTTACAGGGGGCCATCATATAACAGGCTGGCGAACCATAATTTTCGACCATAAAACACGGCACGATGGTAAACACAACACAGTCCCCCACTCCACCCCTACCCCCCTTTGCATGGCGTCAACAAATATAGGTTTGCGGCGGTTATCCTTTACTCTACCGTCAGCTGAGAGCTGTGGAGGAGGAAGGCCTTGTTAAATGGACCACTCACACGACCTCTCTCTTAAAAAAAAAAACTTTCTTACCTGCAATGCGCCAAGGAGGAACTTAAAGCACCGGTCAAGGTTACAAACATATTTATCGAGATACAAAGTTAATTCCCATCATGCTAATATAAATAACAACACACAAGGTGTAAATCATATGTAATTAAGGGGATGTCTGTATGGCGGAGACCACAATTAACTTAATTTAAATTTGTTGAAAAACGATGCCTGGACACGGGAATCTAACAAAGGAACTTTGACATAGCGCACCAAAGCTTTACCGCTGAGCTATTCAGGATTCCTCTAAAGCTCAGGGTCATTCTTCACTCATAGTTTAGTTATTATCTAGATAAAGCCTTCTAGCAGGTATTAATTAAGAGCAATTAAAATCTGCTGATTATATTACGAGCTAATAATTATATTCCCAACTGCCTGCGCCAAGAACTGATGAGGCAGTGATTAATATATTAATTGTAATTTACCCGCATTGACGGGCACAAGTATTGGAATGTAGGGCTCATTCTAGTCTGGTTTGAGGTGACGTGGAAGTCGGGGTTCGAATTCAAGCCGGGTGTCATGAATCCTCCCCCCTCCCCCTCTCTACACTAATACGGGTTCATTTAATCTAAATTCAACCTCAATACTAGTTACCTTAATATCACAATTAAAATGCCTGTATTTTCAAACCTATTTATTGCACTCTTACAAACATAACAAACATTGCATCCTTCTACAGAAATTATGATGGTAATAAATAGCTCTATTTATAGAGTAATTATAAATATTATATGTAGTATAAAATAATAATTAAGAAATAAAGGCTTGGATCTACAGATATACTTTTTTTTTCATTTTTATTAGTATTAGTAAATAACTAAATAATGTTACTTAACTAAGACGAATGCTCCCCCACTTTACAGATTAAATGACGCCTAATTTTGGAATGAAGAATAGTTTCATGTCATTTTTTTAATTAGTACGATCTTAAGGTTAATAGCAACTTATCCTATTGGGGTAAATGTCATAAGGATAAATTCAAGTAAATGCATTCGCAATAGTGTGGAGAAAGTGAGCCACCCTTCTTTTAAACAGTATTACTAACCTAATTTTTTGACATGTTATTCTTAACTTTTTTAGTATTGACCTAATAGCAACGTTTTGTTGTGTGGTATCATTATTAAATATAATCAAATTGCTTCTGTTGTTGTAATGACAAAATGTTATAAAGTGTTGTTTTTTACTATACACCTTGTAAAATTCTAATACAATTTTGCTACTATTTGAAAATACTAATCAAGCAGAATTTTGTTTGATGTCTAGGACATTAATTTTGTTGGTGCATTGAACATGCACTTTATGAATAAACCGCTTATATGAGCATACGACTTAAACTAAGTTAGCTCAAAAATGAGACAAAGCATACAGTTTTTAAGAGTTAACTAATTATTTTTAAAGTATAAACGCCAATAACATCAAAATATATTTATTTCGGCGGGAGTCTGGAATCCTTAGTTTGATAGGCAGACGCGCTACCAAAGCAGCTAAGGCGTCGGGCATGATAATATAATTAAAAATTTAGCTGTACTTTATAATATAGGTAGGCCTATCTATTAAGGAATTTTGTAAGTTCCTCAAATTCAAATATATTAATTGTATTTAAAAATAAAATGTATCATGCCTTCAAATTATTCCCTTTTGCTATAGCCATACAGATGAATATTCTTATAGAATGTGAAATATTATTTACTTTACTATATGCTGCAATAATTGGCATAATCTAGCGATAAATTAGCCCGTCTGTGATATAAGAAGTAGTGGTTCGAGATCATTAAATTCACTCTTAAACAATTTAATAAAAACCCAGGTTTACTTAGATCGGTGGTTACCAAACATTGGGGTGGGGGTAGGGTTTCTATAAAGTAGATTTAGTTTTAATTATGGCTGTCCAACAATAATGTTATACAAATAAGAAAAGAAGCTTCTGAAAGATTCTTAGGAAAGAAAACAGCGCATGTGAGTTAACCTCATTGGTCTAGTGGTAGGCTGGCCTCCAATGAATAAGACCAACAAATTTAGTTATTTATACACATATTAGCATTTATAGTAATTATTAATAACTTTAACTTTTATTGAAGGGTCCACAGTACTGTGTCGCCACTTACTAACTTAATAGTTTGTAGTCAATCAAGTTGACGAATATCAACCCAATTTTGGTACCCACAGATGTAAATCGCTAAGCACACTCCAGTTGATATTTTATACTCTTCGTCTTGAACTAGATGTGCCTAAATATATAAAAGAATGAATAATTTCAGGAAAGTAGGAACCAATTTTATTTTGAAATCGTTTATTAATGCAGCTGATATATTAAGTTTTTACATTTAAAAAAAATAAAGGGCTAATCACGAAATATATTAAATAAAAATTGAGGCACAAATTGCACAAGTTTGGGAATCTCTCTCTGCCTTAGATCATAATAGTTCGTCTCGTTGATCGCCATTACTGGGGAATCCAAACGGCTGAACGCAGGGGAACAGACTGTACTGTATCCCCCTACATTCTAGTACACAGCCATCACGCTTAGCAGTGGTGAACAGAGGTTTGTCTACAAGCGAAGGCGAACACCGACACAGGGCTCTTATCTCTAAAAGCAGCTTACAACACACACTTGATTTATTAAACAAGTGAAAAGGTTTTACTTCCTTGCGTTTAGTTCGTATACCTTCCTTTTGTATTTTGGCTTTTAAAATAACTACTAAAAGAGGGCTTGCGAGAATAAAACGTAAAACAAATATCAAATAGAGGTGTGCAAAATTTGATTTTCGATTCGAATTGGAAATGAATCGAATGTATCAAATATTCCCGACGCCAAATACAAGTTCTAGTATTTTATTAAAAAAGTATTTGTATTGCAAAAATGTAAATATTTCGTCAAAAATCTATATTTTAAGTTATTTTTATATGAACGTAGACCCGTGCTTCACATACCTTTTAGAACTACAACCCAATTTTTAAAACCAAAATATTTCGCAACCCACCTTATTTTAATATACATGAAGGGAGGAGGGTGATTTTTTTCCTGTCTATCTTTATGAATTGTTTACAAATATGTTTACTAGCTAGTAGAGAAAGAAACAATTGCTATTACACATTTCAATTTGTTATACATGACGAAGGACAGGGAAGGAAAAAACATCACAAAAATAAATATAATTATATATGAGTGACAAGATTTTAATTGAATTAATTAATTATGATAATATTTATAATAATATTTTGCACCGCATCTTACTAACCGTTCGGGTTATACGCTAATTAATTATAACTCTACTCCGTTATGGAGGTAGAAAACATTAGGTACGACGAATTGGTATAATCACTTTGTCCACAAGGATCAACAGAGGTTAGACAGAACATTTAGTTTAGTTTAATAACTTTAGAAATAGGGATATTCGCTCCTACTCGAACGGTGAAGCGTCTGTCATGACTCGGCAACAGTAAAAAGTTATAATGAGTACTGCCAAAGCAATCAATAGTAAATTTATACATCTAGCCATAGCTAGGGCATACAATAGCGAATACTAACTATCTTTAAACACTAAGATAAATAAGGCGCCTGATGGGGCCGAAATAAAGCATTATTCTCGCGGGCCCTTACTTCACACTAGTAGGGCTCCCACAGGTTGCGCACCGTAAATAGCTACACAAACAAGGCTGAAATCGTAACTGCAACTAGTCACTGACCTAGCTAGGTCCAAGAAAAAGTTAGATGATCTGATTGTTGCCATAAAAATATTCTCTACGAGATCTCACCGTATAGGGTGTCATAAAAATATAACACAGTCTTAAAGACTTATAAAAGGAGATCTAATTAATGGACTCAGTATACTTAATCATGTTTCTATACATGTATAGAGCGTAGAACCCTCGTATTTAAACTATGCCTTATGGGCATAGAGAAATGATTGTCAGACTCTCTGACCCAAGAAACTATGTCTAATGGACATAGAAATTAGCGTCAGATATCCAGACTACATAAACCATGTCTGATGGACATAGAAAATAGCGTCTGATGGACATAAAAAAATAATGTTAGACATTCTAACAAAGTACCCTATGTCTGATATACATAGAAAATAGCGTCAGACATCCTGACTACATAAACCATGTTTGATGGACATAGAAAAATAATGTTAGACACTAACAAAATACATTGAAATACATTGAAAATAAAGCAAAGTATCCTAATACGTGAAACTATGTCTAAGGGACATAGATAGCAACGTCAGACATTTTGACATGATACTCAATATTCTCGGAAAGGCTTCCTCTGCGACGCGGGGGTGAGAGCGAAGAGTAGTTCCTTCTCCGGTGAATAAATACAATGGAATACAAAAAGGTGACCCACGGGCAACCTGTTATATAGCAATAGAACATGGACAGGAGATGGAGATCTAGCGCTGTCAACTGGAGTGACGAATTGAGACAATAATCTTTCTTTTCTTCGACGTGCTCCCCTTGATTCAGACGTGAAAATGCTTACGACACCGAACTAGTGCGATGGGGCAATGTTCCTCGACGCTTAGGCGTTTCCCGGCAACATCAATTCGGAGTGAGTCACCACCTATATCTTCTTATTGGAATCGATTAGTACTTATTATCTTGTTTTAATTGACTTTCTATAATCTTTATTGTCCTTATGGAATTTTGATTGTAGATGTAATATTATATAAATGGCATGCTAAACCTATTCACATCCACAAATAACACAACACCACAGTGAAAAGTTCAGAACGTATTTACTACCAAAATCAAGGTATACTTAGTTAAAGGAATTTACCTATTAACTGAGGGTAGTAATAATATATTTGTATTTGTCTATAAAAGCACAGCCTGGAACTTATCTTCGAAGGGTTGTTTATGATAGCAAAAAAATACTATGGAATTTTCTTTTCACTTAGAAAATAAATTTTAAGCGTAAAAAAATTAAATATGACATTTCGAAATCTGTCTTAATGACGACCATAACTCACCGACTAACTTAAGTTATATATAGATTTCGGTATCGATATTTAAGATATGTGAAATTTGATAAGATTTGTTTCTAAGCATCGAATCTTACTACTTACTATCCGTTCGGTTTGGACGCCTATGTACTACCTACGCTAGAGGGTTAAGGATGAGTAATGTTGAGATTATAGGAAGTGTATCCACATTTTCGTGGAGGGAGGATGGAAAACCATTTTGTAAAAACACCCTTAATACACACGAGTGGGATACGAGCAATGATCTACCTGTTATCAGCAGTGTAGTCTATTGCTGGAGTGGCGAAGATTATTACTCAAAGTAAATAATTTTATATAAAAAGACCAGTTTGGGTTTACAAATTATGTATTTAATAAAAGTGCAGTTTCTTCTTGGGATACCTTAAAAATTTAAAATTTAAGATAACACCTTCGACGTATAAACTTTATTTTGTATTTAGATATATTAAAATCCGTTGAGTGTAACACCAGGAATCTACAATTAGGTGACTAAAAAATGCGTTTGGTGCTTGAGAAAATATCCAATACACGATGGTGTCAGTTTGTGTCATTCAGACACCAATGATTGACCCCAAAGAGAGACTCAACATCCACGAATAAATCCAAATAGGCACTCACCTGTGTCAGAGTCGATGGAGAAGAAGCTCTCGGGGTTGCCCGCTGTGATGCGGTACGAGAGTCTCTGATCGGGATCCCGATCGTGGTCGTCCGCCCTCAAGTGAGCCACCACCTTGCCCGACGATGAGTTCTCCGGGATGGACGTGTAGTACACAGGCTCCTCCGTCAGGGGCGTGTTGTCATTCTCGTTCTCCACGGCCACGAACACCTGTAGGGACACACCCGCCGCAACGTGACGGTATTAGCGTCTAGGACAAAACTCAGAGTTACAGTCCAATTTTCACAGGAACGGCCTATTATAAAATACAAACATGTCTTTTTACGGGTAACAATGATAACGTTTTACTATACTGTTAGTGTTATTTTATAGTTATTGGCAATAGCTGTATAAAGTGACAGTAATAGATCACGTGATTTGAAGTAGGAGCACGTGAAAGTAGGTCTATTCGCTCTTTTTAGCTCTCAAATAAGACCCTATGGAAATTGAACTACACTTATACTTCCTATACTCTTGTACCACGGGAACATTTTACTTTACATCCATTAATGTTTACAGCTTGTGGCCTGGGTGAGTTTTTTTTTGTTCAAGTCATATATTTTTCCACTGCCAGCTTTCTAGGCCTGTCGTAATTTCATATGCCTTATAATTTAACTTAAGACTAGGGCAGGCACAACATCCAGTCCCCAACCGTTTCCCCAATGATAAATTTTTCTGTTACGACGGGAATAAAACCAGGGACCCTTATCTCAGTAGACAGACACTCTACCGACCGAACTAAGTAGGGTGTTGGATCATATCCATAGTCTTGTAGGGTAAATCTTTCTCTCAGTATAAGAGTAACAAGAAGTTAAGGTAGAATGGAGGATTGCCTGAGATCCTAGTCTCAACCAACTATAGTCTACATACAGACATAGAAGCCCTAAGTTTAGACCAATAACCTCTTCCATCCCCCACAGCCATTTCTTTGACACATCCCACTAATCCTTTTATAAGAAGAATACAAGAAAGAAATGGAAGGGAAAGAGATAAAAAGATATTGGTATTAGCTTACGGCCCTAAGATGGGTAGACCTATCCAGCCAGCAGTCTCCCTGAGGTGAACGAGCAATTAATTCAGATATAAAACCTAACCGATCATGTCCAAAACGAGGGCAAATATAAATTAACAACATGATGTAAGTGATTGGGTGGTGAGAGCGTTCAGATGAAGGCTGGTTCGATTATCAATTGCAAGGGTTTTGTTTCTAACGTATGAACACGCTAGGTAGAACAACCAGAAGTTATTAAAACTACTTGCATATTATATTCACACGTCAAGTCATGTGATCTCCTGCTGTCATTATTGATAATAATCAAATAATACTAGCTATGGCCAAATTGTATCAATATATGCTTGTATTTTCTAAACAACCCTTGCACCTACTGTGTACCGTGCCCAGGTATGGCTTATGTTATGTTAGTTTGTAAGTTGAGAGCCTATGTAATCTCCGTGTTTAAAAATTACACGTTAATTATGTCAAATAAAGTAAAACGTTAATGATGATATAAAGCCCGTAGCCAGCCAATAATTTCAGTGGGGGGAATTTGGTGGGCATATCCCCCAATTGCTGGAAGTTAGAAAAATGTATAAATTATAAACAGTTCTAGAAGCTATCTGAAGATCTTTTTTTATGGTAACATACTCCCTAACTACCGAAGGCTAGGAAAATTCTAAATATTAAACATATCTAGAAGCTATCAAAAGTGTTTTTATAGCATCATAACCCTCTAAATGCCGAGGCCTAGGAAAATTTCTGAATATTAAACACCTCTAGAATCTCTCTGAAGTGCTTTTTATGGTAACAAAGCACCCTAATTTGTACTTGTATCTTAAATTTAATAATGTTTGAACCATAAATAAGGCCATATATATTTTGTTCATAAAATTGGGGGGGGGGGGTTAACCCTCCAAACCCACCCACCCTGGTAACGGCCTTGATATATATTCTTATACATATATCTAAATGCACAGCCTATATGTATGGGTTTATGTGGAAAGTAACTGGAGGTAGGGTAGTAGAGCTCAAAACGACTCAAAAAGTTCTCATGAACATGTGTTCTATATTTGATGGTTGCCAAGATAACTTCTTCCAGGGTTCTGCTGGAATTATCAATAGCCCTACTTGATACACCCCTGTTAGACTTCTTGAAGTGACGTATCAATGCTGATTCACATACAGGGCTGCAACTTCACGAACAGAGGTGTAACAGGTATATATATATATATACCTGTTACACCTATATATATATATATATACATTTTATATAGTAATCTTAAAATTGTTTGAATGCTTGTCAAGAGCATAGTGGCATTTTATTAGAAACATTTTAAATTTTAAAAAATGTCCTTGACAAATTTTAAAATGCCCATGGCAGATATTCAAAAACTTTCACGATTAATATGAGTATAAAATTAATATAAATGTATTTTCAAAATCAAAAGTTTTTATTAATTTTTACAGAAAATGTTTATTGACTTCAAAATCAAGCAAAGTAATCACATTAAATTACTCATCAGCTATATTTTAACATTTTTAAGATCTACATAATCTATTTATCAAACTCTTATTATGTATCTCGCTTTGTATAACTGTATATTCACATTGTGTTTCTGTTTTCTAAAAATATGTACTTTCAATTTATTCAAGACTTCTTAATTCGTTTAAATATTCTAGTTTTTCAACTTAATATATCTAATTTTTAATATAATTTGCTATCACTTCATCATTTGTTTCAATATTGTAACATGAACCAATATATTTTACAAAAATGTCTAAGTCTTATCTCTTAAAATTAAAATATGAAAAAAATACTATTTTAAGTTCCACCTAAAATATATTTGTATTTACTCTCTCTTTTTCTCATATATATAAAAATTAAGACATATAGGAATATTAAGACTATATATATATATATTTAAATTTAAACTATAAATAAGAAAATTAAGACTTTTTTGCTCCTATGGATTAGATCTGGTGGGAGCCAGAGAAAACAATAACGAGGAATCTCCCCCTAAATCCTAAGCCCCCCACCACCACATGACGAAGCCCACTGAGTGGTATCAAGACTCTAAACACGGCCGACCGTTAATGGCAGACAAGCTGCGGCAGAAGCAAGCAACACGCTGTCACATAAACGTCAACAAGACTCCTCCATTACCAGGGAAACAAAACGTGCGGTAGATGGAGGGGAAGAGGGGGATGCGAGCAATTTAGCGGCAGCGGCACTAAGGGAAGACGTCTAGCACCATCGTAGCCTTACGGGACAGAACATGGCCCAAAACGCATACAAAATAGATCGCGAGAAGGCCGCATCAATTGTATGCAAAAAGGGACCTTAAACCTTCAACTACGAAAGGTTGGCGGAACTAAGGCACGCTTTGTATTTAATGTGAGCTTTCTAAGCCCACCGATTGTAATTGCATACGTATCAAAACCTGACTTTTTTTCTTAGCATCGTTTCTTACTATCCGTTTGGATTGTATGCATATTCACCAACTACGCCAGAATATTAGGGATGAAGGAGGTTTATTTATAGCAAGTATATCTGTATTTGTGTGGAGGGAGAGTGGAAAACCATTTAGGAAAATACACTCTTAGTAAACCCAACGGGGATTCGAATCCCAATCTTCCCTTCAAGAGAGGCCAAGCTTGTTGCGAGCTTGACGTCTTAGGCCTTCATTGGGCTTGCTTTGAAAAGTTCCTACGTATAATAAAACCCCTTCCATGCTAATAACGGTTCATTAACCAGTTAACAATACAATATTTGTTGATAGTAACTTTGATAAACAAACTAACGCAAATTTGGATGCATTGTCATTTACCTCCTTCAAGGCTTTGTTCCGCCTACCAATAAAGTTATTTTAAAATTTGGAATGAGGGTGACCAAATGCAGTGCAATCGATTCATTATGAGGCGAATGGTTTACCCGACAAACTATTGTGGCGTTGGATGTTTAATCAAAGAAGACGTTAGCAAATGACCAAAAGATGATATGGTTAGTTGAAATTTAAAAATTGGTTCCATATCTCGCTGTTAGAGTGCTCTAGTACAATAGCTTAGAGCTAGGTTTAGGGGGCTAGGAAGCTACAAAAAAAATTATATGCACCCTTTACTGCAAGATTGTCTCCTGGTCGGGAGGGGATAGATGGGTAGAATTTTTTTTTAAATAAGAAAAACTTTAGTGCTCCTGGTGGGGAGATTAATAGTTAAAGATCAGCAGTTTTATTCACTAGGCTGGTGACTTTTTGGTATGTATTTATACCTTCAATTTTTACAGTATTACTTGTTGATACAAAATAGAATCGCGTGTGATTGTTACCTTATGGATCGCGTGAGAATACCTCAATGTAATTATAGCTATATGGTTGCTATCGGTTCACTCGCAAATGAATGCAGAATATCAAAGTAAAATCCGAATAATTGAAATTACAGATAGGCGGTATTGTTTATTTACTGACGAATGGAAGAATGACGAGTATGCAAATAATGTTACAATTTTAATGGGATCGCAACCAAATATGTTCTATTATTATTAACGATGTGGACTGACGAGGGCTTTGTTAAGCACTTGTACACCAGAAGCTTGCAATGTGTTTACTCTTGAAAGTTAATTTAAAAATTAAATAAATAGCTGTTATTTTACTTATTATTATATTGAGGTTGTGTCAGTTATGTTCTACGGTAGTTCGATTCTCACAAAAAGAATCGGAATCAGTTTCTTTGGCAAGAAAACCAACCCTAGTTTCTTAAAACTTAAGAAAACAATCTTGGTAAATAATTCCATAGTTTGCAGACTTAGTCAATCTCGAGCATGCAAAGATGAGGTAAGTCTAAGAACTCACACTGCCAACTGTCCTGAATCAGCAGTCACGTATTCGTTACAATTCATGTTTTAAAAACATAGCATAACGTAGAGTATTGGCAAAGCCAATAACTTAGAGGAAACACCCTTTCTTTTTTGGGTATATAATGCGTTTTTAAACATTTTTTTAGAGAGGAAAGGGGGGGCCGCAGCAGGAAGCCAGTTGTTAGGGGGCCACTTCAAAGTGCTTTAAATACCCAGCTACAGTAGCCCTATGGCTTCTTTGGTGCTGACTGACAGTTCACAGATGACTTCTGATAGTCAACATTTAGGTATATACCTACATTATGACTGTCAGAAGTGACAGCTGCTAGACACATGATTTTGCAGATCATATGGCTCGGTGTAGGGATATATAATTTTTTGGTAACATTTAAAAGCCGTTATCTGTGAGCTGTCAGTCAGTACCAAAGAGGCCATGGGGCTACTGTACCCAGTTACAGTAACCTGTGGAAAGAATATCCTACAGCTTGGGTCCCTGTTCAGTATGGAGGAGAACGTCCCAACCCCTCTTAGAAGTCTTAGTTTAGACAACAACCACGGAGCACCAAGCGGTCGGGTGTTCGACACCAGATGGAGTTATAGCACCGAGGATGGGTCAGGGCACGAAACTTCTGAATAGGAACATTGATATAACCAGGATATTTTCCTAAACTCCTTTAATCAGTTCTAAAACTAACATCGCATTTATACACCTGTAGAGTAATTAATCTATTCCAATAAACAAGATCAAAACAAACCCTGAAATTATTTGCTGCCGCCTACCCATACCATTAAGCCACCCTGACAAATAATCCCAAGAGAGGGGGGTAGTAGCGACACAATAAATACTCGTACAAACAGTTCAATTCTCATAGGAAAAATATTGCAGAGCATACAAACTTTTTTTTTGCTGGCAAAATTGATACATTTAAAAAAAAAGTTATAGATGAAATGGAGGACCTACAGTTTAACGTGGGATCCGAACCACGGCGGAGGCCTGGCATTCCACACATTCACAAATTGTGATTAATACACGTCTTGTCAGAAGTGAAGAAAGGATTTGGCAGTCAGCTAAATCTGTGCCGGGACCGAGGATTGAACCCCTGACCCCCAGCATAGAAGTCCGACACCTTACCCCTAGACCACCAGGTCACGTGAAATGAAATCAGTTGATATATAAAGAGTTTCTAAGTTTTAACCAAAACATTATTTACACTTTTCATAGCCACAAGACCATCAGGTGACAAATTTTGTAATCACCCATATTACAAAAAGGTGAAATCATTAGAGAATATAGGGATTTATATTAGTTTACATGTGAGGTGAGTGGAATTTTAAACTGAGGAACCAGCAGTTTTCTCTCTCCCCTTCCCCTATTTCTTTCTTTCTCTTTTATATACAACCCCCCTCCCCCTCGCCGCCGCCCCCATGGCTTGGTTATAGCTACCCTATCTCAGACTGTTGCCGATATTAGTGTGGGATGGACTTACTTCAAGTCGTGAGTGCAGAGGTACTACCCCGTGATCTTGGGCAACCACCGTGAGCCAATAGTGACGCTTGCTTTCCACGTCCAGTATTGCCAACGTACGGACATTGCCTGAAAAACAAACAAAAATAATGTATCAGTTATAAAAAAAATAATGTATCAGTTATAAAAAGCAAAATGGAGACACTTACAATTAAATGTTATTAGAAAATATATTTGAACATATTTTTTGTGACAATATTTAATAATATTTTACTACTTTGTAGAGTGAATTTAAAATATATTGATAATAGCTCCTACTATTAGTAAAAATGTTAGAATAATAATACTGCAGCGATCAAGAGCACCAAGGCGTTATGTATTTTAATAGATATGGTACTACTACTAAGGGAGCCGTGTTCGAATCTCGGCCAGGAGCTTGAGGAGAAATGCATCAAGTAAAATATGTGGTTCGGAACCTTATATAATTAGGAAGTCACAATCGAGAATGACTCATTAGTACCGTACCTGAAATTAAACTATGAATATGTTATCTTTACTAATGGGCGCACAGACAAAGGCACCAGTCTCATTTTGTCTAGTATGCAGGTGACTAGAAGATCGGGGTTTGAATCTCGGCTTCATTTTCTAATCTATATTTTGTATTATCTCTCCACATATATGCCAGCAAATTTCCTCTATAATTATAAAATGTATCATCCCTATCCGATTGATGTAAATATACGAATACTCCAGACATTAGATATGCTGTAGGCATAAATATATGGCTGTTTTGAGTAGGGAAAACGTTTCTACATTTCTTTAGCACTACATCATACTACCTTTTCAGGCTACAAGCATTCTTTAATAGCTACGCTAATGGGCCAAGGATGAGTAAAGTTGAATTTTAGAGGAAGTGAACCCACATTTTCGTGGAGGGTGGAGAACCACTTTGCAAAGCAACCCTCAGTACAGCCAACCGGGAATCGAACCCCGACCTTACTGTAATCGGCAGTATAGTCTAACACAAGAATGACGCCTAAGACCATTCGGCCACCGAGGCAGGTGTTTACATTTTTTAATTTGGGATTTTGGATAGATTTTTTAATAGCATAGTAATGATGAAGTGATCAGATTTGAAACAAATGGACCCTTTAAATCATATCAACTATAACAACAATACATACAGCTACAACTATACATTTACAACTATATATATATACATTTACAACTATATATATAGTTGTAAGTGTATAGATGGTTATAATTCGGTAAATAGTAGCGGTGATAACCATTATACCGATCTTCGAGAAACCTCTTACAACTATATATAGTTATAATTCGGTAAATAGTAGCGGGGATAACCATTATACCGAACTTGGAGAAACCTCTTTCAACTGTATATATAGTTGTAAGAGGTTTCTCCAAGATCGGTATAATGGTTATCCCCGCTACTATTTACTTAATTATAATTTACTTTCACACACATCCATTTCCGTAAACTGGTGGCCATCAGAAGTAATTTTCACACATTCGTTTTGAAATTAAATGTTATTTATGTGTGCCAATAACTTTTGTACTGACAAATAATTATTATTTATTAAATTACGTTAATATACTAGTAATGCGGCTATTTAGACATTAAAAAACACACAGACCAAAATAACCTCAAACCACCAATGCAGCGTTTTTACAACCAGTGTGCTGCGGGAGTTTGGGAGAAAATAAAATAAAAATAGCAAGAAAATTTTTAGAGATAAAATTAAGTCTTTTTTAATTTATCTTCTGTATTATTTTTAAAACTAATAAAATAAGTAGAAATATATATATTAAACCATTAAATGTATAGTCTATTGACATATAGAGTTTAAGATAAACACAATTTAAATATTCGTTATTTTAATTATAATTTTTCTCCTTAAAAAATTGATGGTGCGTGACAATTTTAACGTCTTGTTCAGCACTAATGAAAACCTAGGTTAGACAGCATCTATTTTTGGTCAAGACAAAATCATTAATATACTTACGTCAGAGAGTATCTAACTAAGTTTTAGAGCCTTAACCGGTCCTGAAACCTCGCGCTATAGTTTATTATCTCGCTTACATAACATTTCCCACAGCATCACACGAAAATACAATACAGGATTTACAAAGACGTGCAGAATATGCCCGAACGCCGTTCGGAGAAAATTAAAGCAGCCCTGGGGAAATTTGGGAAAGTGACAAGTCCAACCACTGTGTTGGACGTTTTTAGTAATTAATTGTATAGTTCAATATATGTTTAAATTAGAATTTTCCAAACTCCAACCCCCAGAGAATACCAATGTGGTTTTATTTTGTGGGATATTGTTTTCAGGGAAATGTTGTATCAACGTTTTATGTTCCAGGGATATAACAAGTCCCAAAACATATTCTGCACCCCTGCACAAAGGTTACTATTGCGCCCCTTCATATAGGTTACTATTACGCCCCACAAACAATATTCTGCACCCCAGATACAGAGGTTACTATTACGCCCCACAAACAATATTCTGCACCCCTGTACAGAGGTTACTATTACGCCCCACAAACAATATTCTGCACTCCAGAACAGAGGTTACTATTACGCCCCACAAACAATATTCTGCACCCCAGAACAGAGGTTACTATTACGCCCCACAAACAATATTTTGCACCCCTACAGAGAGGTTACTATTGCGCCCCACAAACAAACAAATAAACAAATACATCCTGAAAGGGGGGGAGGGGTGTCGTGGACGTAATCAGTAAAAGTGGTATTTTCATTCGCCCTGATGCCCTTCCTCACTCCTCCATGTCTCTTATAGCCCTTAATATAATTCCTTATCAGCTAAAATAGTTCCCTGGCAGCACCCCCGCTTCCCCTTATCCTTCCCCGCACACATGGACGCTTTTGAGCGGCGACGAAGATCATTACATATTCAAACAATAGATTCGAGCGTTAGGATCTCATATCATGTTCCGGTGTCTGGCCTAGTTTGTGATGGCGATCAAGAACTTCTGGGAGGCGGCTGATTTAATCATCCTGTGGGGGTATTATGGAGAGGAGTATGAGGTTTTGAGGGGCACAGCCCGAAAAGGTATCGCGTGTCAAGAGATATTTCGTACAAGGTCTGAATATATTCATTCATGTAATTAAATTCCTACGTAGAGTACGAGGCTAGAGAAATTGACTGACGTCCAAATATGCATATATTGAAATCACTAGGCTATCCGATAGGATGTTAATTTAGACACAATAAGCAGATGAAGGAATTTTTCACAAAAGGAAGCATTCTATAGTATTAATAAATTATATGTTAGGCCTGTTAAATAAATAATCATTTGTTAGTTTGGTAAATTTCTATGCATTTAAATGTTTATTAAACAGAATACAGCTTAGTACGATCTAATTAGAAAACAATACTTTCAACGACGTGTAAGCAAATTTTTTTAATACGAAATGTCTGAATTTATCATAAAATCTGGTTGAAGTGCATTCCCAAGAGACATTTGTGCTATACCTACGACAAATCATACACGATCTTAAAAAATCGTCCAAGTCAACTTTTCTACTCGTTCACGTCACACTGTTTGTAGTAAATCCCAGAAAGAAATTTCCACATTTTTGTTATTTTTGCACAAACCTATAGCTCAATAAATGTATATAGTGATATTGGGAACCTTGTCAAGCGTCTATATATTCACCGCTTAGCTTGGCTTATAGGCCTTTATAGATTGCGTTATCACTAATGAAAGATTTGTAATCTTTGAAGTTTTAAATAGGCTTGTGCGCAATTGAATATAACTTTTTTTTATATCAAAATTAATTTAGTTGTTTTTAACTATGGGTTCTTTAATTAATTAGTCTATTTTAATAATTTCTGCCATGGTGTAAAGTGCTAAACCGTAGTTTGTTCCTTTTGAGCGTCTAAAAAGGGTTTTGAATCAAAATATCGGGATGGCGTGGCAAGTGGAGACTTACAACATGACATTTAAAAAAAATTGATTAGTTTGAAATTGGTTATAACCAGGGGATATTCCCGAATCCTGACACCTAAAAAAATCTTAATTTCGTGGAAAATTAAAAGACAAAATAATAATTAAAATATTCAAAGACCAAATCGCACTAAGCATACGGACGGAATATGTCACGTTGCCAACCCAACAGAATTGATATTTCTCTTTGCTTCTCATCAAGAGAACAATATAAAGATAAGAGGGAGAGGGGGAAAGCGGGTGAGGTTACTTTGTAGGATGCACTAGTATTTCATTGCTCAACAATATTTTATTTTATCATCCCCCTGCACACAAGTGCAGACCTTTCCCAAGAGTAGCGAAGACGATTTAATATTTCAGTCGGTTGTTACAGAGGCTTGTGAATATTAAGGTCCCCGGGTCCTCCACAGTCGAGGGTTAAGTAAGGGGGCTAGAAGAGGTCGGCCCTCGCATCTATAATACAAGAGGCTGAACATAGCATCTATAATAGAGAAGTCGGCTCTCAAGTGCCACACCCCGGAAACTACGGTCCAGCGCTGGAAATACGGACAGAGGAGAAACTTCTTCATACATATTCCTCTATTTTGATGGTAAATAACCCTATGGGCTCACTCGGTAATTCACGGAGAGAGAGAACTACAGTCCAATTTTCACACAAGAGTTTTTTTAAACCCAATTATATTTTTTGTAGTTAGCATTGATAGCAATTTATTTAATAATTAGTGCAATTTTATAAATATTGTATTCACGCAGTTTATATATATAAGGAAACAATGTAATACATTATTCATGCCTCAGGTCATTCTGTGAATCAGATGTTACAGAGTGTTTTGTTTTTCAAAGATGTGGGAGTTTATAGTGTTGAATGTACAGTCCTTAGGTTATGTGTATTGGTCCTAAGAACTTCTCCGACTGTCTCACTTTACACCGGGCATATCAAACTTGCAGCCCGCGGGCCGTATGTGGTCCGATCCATGATACTGTGCGGCCCGCTAACCTTTTAATGAACCTACACACAATGCAGCCCTATTTTTTAATTTTATAAATGTTGTGGGAATACATAATTTGGGATTATTAAGTTACATTTGGAAATTGGTTATTACATGAGGAAATCTAGTAAGAGAGGTTGTCGGACCAAATGTTATCTTTACACACCAATTCCTAAAAATGTTTAGATTTGCAAATCAAATGTGTGTAATGATTGGCACATTAAAATATGTGAACAGTTGTTTTATACTATGAAAAGAAATAGACTTACCAGAAATTCTGGCCGCTGGACTCTCAGCACAAGTTTTAAAAGTCTAGTATTCACAACATTATTGCAAGTAGAGGCTTTCATATTTCTAGTAAAAATATAGGATTTAATTCAAAGTTTTATGCATTCTTAATTTTCTTTTTTAAATGTAAGAATTTTAAAAGGGACATTTTTTTCACTTAAGATGTTGACGATATAATTTTTTTTAATGCGCCCCCCTTAATATTTTCAATATTGAATGGCCATGACCATGATCAAACGAGCTAGACAGGGACAGCACATAGCTTGGATAGGTATAATACAACCCGAACAAGACGTCGCATTGTGCTGCGGTTTCTCTGGATTACGCATACACATCATTGAGTTTAAATCCGTAAAACCGGTTTTACCGCATTAAAATATACTACAAAATTAAAAAGTGATTAATAAAAAAAATCCCAACGTATCCCAATTTCGATGTTATCGAATAAAGAAAACCAAGCTTCGATGCGTTTCCTGGTCATAATTTCCCAGTTTATCAGCCGTTTGACGGGCTTTTAAACTAGGCCTTAAAAATAAATTGACAGAGATATACAACTGTGAGTATAATGACAATATTAGGCGGTATGAAGATCAGAAATTGAAGAGAATTGTATATTAATTTTATAGACACGTTATTATATGTAACGAGGAATGGTAAATAATAAGAGTGGGTCATCAAATCAACTTTTTTAAATATCACCTAAAGCACTGATACTTTGGAATAACAGTAAACGTATGAAAGTTTGTTAGATATGGTTTAAGAAATACTACACAATGCTTCATAATATACACATTTCCTGAACTGTATTGATATTGTACCAAGCGTATTACCCGAATGGGTGGTAAGACGCGGTACTTAAAAAATCTTTATATTTATACCAATAATGTAGGTATGATTAGGTATATCTTTAAAGAGAGAATGTACACACACTTTAGTGGATATAGTGTGGGAGAAACCACATGAGTAGGCCTATATCAGGCTGGGTTTCGAACTCCTCTATCTTCCATTACCGGCCGACCAGATAATAGGAGACTGGGGCCTTTGTACGTATGCCCAGTGCCAAGTACTACGCAATTTTGATAAAATCCAGTCACAATTTAAAAACAAACATAACTCTATATTTTTTTAAATTCCCGTACCAGAGGTTTGTTAGATTACCAAAATGGAAAATGGTTTAATAAACCCAACTATATTAAAAGTTGATTGTTTTATACGAAGTAAACTAAGCTTAGTAATAATATATAGTAAAATTATTCTTCATAATCCTTTAAATTCAATTAATAAGTATTCCAATTAAATAAATTTATCTAAATTAAGGGTTGTTTGTTTTATATGTAGTGAATTATATTTAGGAATATTACACAATCACATTACTTAAAAACCCTTTAAATTTAATTTATGGGTATTTTTATTTGATAAATTTAACTAAATTTGGGGTTGATTGTTTTAAACATACTGAATTATATTTAGGAATACTATATGATCAAATTATTTTGAAAAATCTTTTAAATTTAATTTATAGGTATTTTGATTTGATAAATTGAAATAATTTAGGGGGGGATTGTTTTATACGTAGTAAATTATATTTAGGGATATTATATGTTTAAATTACTATAAATAATTTTTTCAATTTAATTTATAGGTGTTTTGATTTAATATATTTAACAAAATTAAGGGTTAGTTGGTATATATGTAGTAAATTATATTTAGGGGGAATGTATGATCATATTACTTTAAAAATATTTTAAATTTAATTTAAAGGTATTTTGATTTGGTAGACTTAAGGTGCAGGCTTAAAAAAATATCCATTTAAATGTTATTTTTTACGACTGCATTACGGTTTAATTCTATATACTAGTGTGTTTACTACGTGATTTATCGTTATAAAGTTAGGCTATATTTACGCAAGCGATGCTTGTGCTTACTTTTATTTCGTGCGCAAGATTCCAAACTGGGCTTAAGTGCTTACGAGTGGAAATAAAATAAAGCTTGTACGGCAATATTTTTGTAACTAAGTTGTTCAAAGTAACAGCATAATGTTTCCGCATTCTAATACAAAAATAGGCCGATATATTTTTCTTTATTCGCATTAATATGAATAGGCCTGCTTGTTTCAATCTACATGTTGATTAGGTTGGTATGTGTCAATCGTAGCATGGACACAGCATTCATGATGCATTTGACTAGGATTCAGTAGCCAAGTGAGGTTTTAAAACAAATTAAAATAATGGAACTTTATGAAATGAATTATATTAGTCAAAACGATATTTAATTTATGTTCATAAACAACAAGTAGCCTATCCAATTCTCCCTACATCTCTGCATCTTACTACTCTCTCGGCTTATTCGCATTCGATTATGCTAATTATATAGGGATGTTGAAGGTATTATTTAAAGGAAACGTACCCTCATTTGTGTGGAGGGACAGTGGGAAATAGTTAGGGGGAAAACACCATCAGTAAATCCCAGTTAGAGTCGAGCCCCGACCTTTCCTTCATCGGCAAACTAGACGAAACGAGCTTGACATTTATACCGCATGCCCATAGGTTTTTATTATTATTCATAATGTTTGAAAGCTGTACCACAGTTTTTAAAAGTAAATAATTAAAATAGTATGCCTACGACAAAATTGTAATATTATAGTCGACCGACACCATAGTGATATTCCGGTAGAAATAATTTTTTGGGGAAAAAAACCCATTTATTTGCGGTCAACATCAATATAATCTTACCATCTCTATCTATCTAGCTATCTATATCTATAACCTGCTTAGGTGGCCGCGTGGTATAAAACGCTACTCTCGCAGTAGACCAAACTCACGAAGACAGGGAGATTGTGGCTCAAATTCCGCTTGGGTGTACTGTTTTTTTTTCCCAAAATGATTTTCCACTTTTCCTCAACGCAAATGCGGATAGACTTAACTTAAACTATATTTTCCTAATCTCTAACTCACTAACATAATTAGTACATATGCATATATCCTGAACCGGTAGCAAGACGCGGTGCTAATATATAATTATAAGGTATACTATTAGTGTTAGTTTATAGGTATTATCTAAAAAATTGTGACTGCCACGAATAAATAAATATATGAAAATTGTTTTTGTAACTTTTTAAGACCGACAAAAAGGTTCTTCCTATCTGGATCTGACTAAACAAAGTACCCGCACCTGTGATCACAAGGTTTAAGGAATTCGCCTAGCTTCTTTTATTTATGGCACGCCTTACCACCCATCTGGACTAGCCACATTTAATTACACTAACAAGGTAGGGCTGAGGAAGGGAGAGCTTTTAATGAACCCGCATTTACATGAAAGAGAATGGGAGGTTATTTAGTGAGAAAAATACTCCAGTACACCCAGTCGGGATTAGAAATGTGGTCTCCACGTCGTCGGCAAATCAGACAAGAAGAGAAGGGCATCTAAGTTTGCGTGCATCACGATACAGTGGAATACCAAAAACTAGAAAGTTGTGGTTTGACTCTCGGGTAGGTGTAATGGCAGGTAGTTTCCCACATTTGAGTTACCTATCCCCACTTCACGATAATGCGGATGCATTTCCTTTAAGTACCCCTTGAAATTTATATATATATCATTTTAGCTTGGACACTTTTAAATAATGTTATTAAAATAAAAGATTAAAATGTTTGCGCGCATTACACACCATATACAACATATCGACATTATTCAGCAAAACAACTCGAAACCAACTAAAAGTACTTCCGACTAGTCAATTTAATGAGATTACGGCTATAATACTGTCCTAGCGATAATTATTTATATTAGTAGATAGAGTATATGAGTTTAATTTAATCAATTTGAACGAATCAGGGTATTGTATGAATAAATTAAAATATCGTCTTTGAATAGTTACACAGAAACCATTGACATTTAAAAATTCTAAATAAAGATTAAAATTTTAACTATCCATTATAGCAATTATTTTCCTAGATTAAATTCAATAAGTGCGGAAAAATATAATTACATTTACCACCCTGGAGAATTTACAATATACATGATTTTTGTGCTATTACCAACTATATTACCGTTACTCCATAAGGTGGGATGTAAGGGAGTAACATTACACGACTTATTAACTAACTTAAAACCAGAACAGAAACAAAATACAACCCCCGGTAGTTAATTCCTCACCGTGAAAGGGGAAAGGCCACATTAAAGCCCGCCGCACATTGGACGCAGGGCAGGCGCAGCATAGGCAGAGGGCAGGCAGAGGGCAGGCATAGCACAGTAAGAGGTTTCTGCAAGGCACCGCACATTGAACACAGTCCTGGCAGAGGGCAGGCGCAGCACAGGAATAGGTTTCTGCAGGTCACCGCAGATTTTTAACGAGCCAGGGAGCTTTCACCCATTAGTACAAGAAGACGTGATATGGCGTGTGAATTAGAGGAACTTCTGATAGATTTGGATTCCGAGTC
>CABFVX010000253.1:0-58188 GCA_902151425.1 Timema shepardi | reverse complement strand
AAAAAAAAAAAAGACGATTTGGAAAAGTGAGTACCTACATGAAAAAAAGAAAGATCCACGGTGAGTTCATGTTATCATCGGAAGTTCCAGACAATGTTTTTAGGGAAGCATACCGATTGGATAGAATTCAGTTTGATGAAGTTCATCATCTCATTGAAAATGACATCACAGGGAAAGAATGTAACGCTCAGGAACCGATTGGAAGTAAAGAAAAACTAGCAGTGTGTTTAAGGTTTCATATAATACTGGATGGTCTTGAACTAATTGAATAAGATGTTCCATCACAATACACAAAAACTACGTGACAGAGGCGCAGAGGACACAGGAAAACTGTGCGTCTACTACAACCAGAGAGAGGCGGGAAAGAGGTGTGAAAGAGTTATCCCTACACTGCACCTGCACTCTGTCCAATGTGAGGTAACCCATAAGAACACGTGTATTACAGATTTTCCTCTTCCTCGCCTGCCCTGCGTCTAATGTGCGGCGGGCCTTAATCAGCGATACATTTTTTCGTCTATTCCAAGGATCTAACCTGAAACTCTTAAGTTCAGTAGAAAAGACTCGCCGAGATAAGGTGTCGTACGAGAGTAAATAAAAATGTCGGAAATAAATAATAATTGTGCACTAAGTCTAAAGACTTGTGCTTGTTTTATCACCACGCCTTTCTATACTCCATTAACGGTGGGAATTACTCTCTGAAATGTCTTTTTTCCTATCAATATCCTATTATATAATAGAGTTCTGGTAAGGAAAAAGGCCTTTCAGAAAACAATTCCTACGCTGAATAGACTTTACACGATCGGGCTGTCCGCATGAATACGGTATCGTTCTAGGGATGAAGAAGATCGTATTTAGAAGAAGTGAGCTTTCGTTTTAGAGTAGAGTGAGAAACCATTTATTAAAAATCCCCCTTAGTGCACCCGACCAGAATTCGGACCCTTATCTCCCCCATCATTTGTATGAATCGAACACCAGCTGGAATATGCCATATTTTTCTGCCAGTCCTGCTGGTGGTGTACCATATGTTATGTATCACCTAAAAGTTTTATAGCTATGGTATGCTCCAATTTTCATAGGAAGGATCTTATTTGACAGTTAGGAAAGTGACTAGATCTACTTTAACGTGTTCGTATGTCAATTCATGTTAGGTAATCTGCAGCCTTCAATTTTGATATATATTATTAACACCAAAAAATAACATAAATAGTTTAGTAAAATTTTGCCAATTTTGATTGCAAATAGAATGTGTCTTATTGAAGATCTTTTCTATAAAAGTTTGACTATAGTTGACCTACACCTTTATCTGATAAAAGCCGGTGTTTTGTGGTCTACGATTAAATTGTGACAAGTTTGAAAAATGTAATATTAAATGGTAGTGACATTTTGTTATAATTGGTTTCTCTAAATGTATTGTATTTTCTAAAAGTGTGACGAGAGTAACATTTTGATCCACCTGAGCTGCGAAAACTTTTCTGAGACGGCAGGTTTAATATATATATATATGTTATTATTATATAATATATATGTTATTATTATATAATATGAAAGACGCCTCATTTAGAAAGGAAATAAAATTAAAATAGCCGGTAATGGTGTCAAAAGACTAGCCAAACAACTTGATGGTATAAAGTGAGAGCCTACAAAGTCAAATTAGTTCGTATAATGGATTGGAAATACGACCTAATTGTTATGAAATTTTATTGTATAAATGATCATTAGACCAAAATGTAGATGTAATACTTTGTACGGAGAGTGTGTATATCCGGTAAGAAGTATATTCAGACAATAAGTGGCCCAAAAATATATATTTTCTACCCCACCACCCACCTCGTCTGTCCCAAGATTTTCCTTTCCCTTTCGTAAAAACAAATCACGCCATTAAGCTAAGTAAGCGGGCAAAGGAGAAGATGCAGACAGCCCCGATAGAGTCGATACCAAACGACGACAACGACTTGAGAAGAAGGAAGCAGGATCATGGGGAAAAGATTCTAGATTGGGGTGAGTGGAGGGAAGCTGGGGTAAGGGAAAGATTCTCTCTCCATATTGACAAATACATTAGTAGACCCGCATAGTAGGATGCCAAATTGGGGAGATTGCTTGAAAGAAAAGAGAGAAGGAAACAAATAGTATATTCAAATAAGAATCACTAGATCGATTTAGCTTTTGAAAAAATTTGGTGTCATCTTAGTTTAAAGAACAATTCAATTTATTCAATAAATATAGTAACTTTTTAAATCAACTAATACCAGACGCACCCGTGAGACCGAGAAATAAGCTACTAGCCTCGTAAGGTATGATTTGTCGGTGCTGAGGATGTGAGTGTTCAGATATTGATCGGATCGGGTCAGGTCCTAACCGCTCCGTCTCCCCCAATGATTTCTTACTCATCCTCCACGTAAATGCAAGCTCATTTCCACCAAATTCAACCTTCATCAGCTTTGCCCTTTTAGTGTGAATGAGAATATCCAGGATGGGTAAAAATCTATTAGTAAAAAAAAAGGATATTTAAAGAAAAATTATAAGTTTAAATCTATTATTGTTTCTGTTTTATTATTAGAGCATTTTACTGCCAGTGTGTTGGTTACTAGCAATTTAATTAACTTAATTTCAGAAAAAGCGTCGCAGCTATCGTTTCAACATATATTTTTAACTTTCAGATAACAATTACTTCTGTCGAATTACTTTATGAAGAATCATTTATGGTCCAATTTTCAAAGAAATAGCTGACAGCTAGAAAAACTACATCTATTTTCACGTATTTATGGGTGAGGCCATGTTAGCTGCAGTAATAACGTTTTATAGATGTTATAGCTATTAAGAAAACTAATATTAAAGTTTTTTTTAGCACTGCGCCTTACTACCCGTTCGAGTTGTAGTCTACGCTTCTGTACTAATTGAGCTAATGGATTTATGGATGAGGAAGATTACATTTTAGGAAGTGTATCCGCATATGTGTGGAGAGTGGAAAACCATAACGGAAAACACGCTCGGTTCACGCAATCAAGATTCAAACCTTGATATCACGGTCATTGGCAGTCTGGTCTACTGCGAGAGTAGCAAGTTAGACCTTGCGGCCACCGAAGCGGTTAATAATAAATTTAAATGTTACCAATGTCCTCCGCCAACAAAATTTTCTAAAAGGTCTTTTCTAAGAACATATTATGGCTGTAGCTCGGGATGGTTAATTCTATGGTTTGTACTATCTTGCGACCCTCAGAGAAAGAAAGTATTGCGAGCACAAAAAAAAATTCGAGATTTTTATGTATGTTGACGATTCCTAAAAAGTGTTTTTTTGAAATTCTGTTCCTTTGTTACTGGGACTAGAGCCGAAACTATTTAACCAATAAGGTTTAAAAACGGTATCTAGGGGTTTCATAAGATTCCTCAAAGGGTTCTTGAAACCATCCATCCAATACTAAAATTAAGGATAGCTTACTTAAGGTATAGAAAAGAAACAAATATCTCTTTTAAAAAAGTCGGCTCTAACGATTTTGATTAAAATTCGTGTCTCAGCACCTTTTAACATTACAAATAAAATGATGCATTTCATTTTCCCATTAAATTTACTTTTAAAGGTACATTACATAATCGGAAATTTACAATTTTGATCGTGTAGCCGCAACATTTTGAGTTAGAAAATAGCTTATCGCTGGAAAGATATTGAGCTCTTTAAAATAAAGGCTTTTGTTTGAAAGAGTAATTTATAAAATAAATATTTTACGAGCTTTATGCAAATACTTTTTTAAAATAGAGCTTTGGGAAATGAGAAGTTAACAACCTAAAGAACACATATTATGTTTCTGTACAAGTGTATATTATTTCATCCATGCTTGATGGTAAAATGCGATAATGTATTTTCTTTACCATTTTGTTTCTATAACAATGCATATTATTTCGTTTCACTTATTTTACGAGGCGGTAGGTGGCACATCGTAGCAATTTTTTTTTTTCATCCCAAAAGTATTTATATTTATACCTTTTCTTTATAATTTAGGAAGTGTTTAAAATAGTTTGACATCTTAATGTAATCTTTAGTGCATATGCCAAATTGATATGAGCGCTGATTCGGGTTTGAGTCAAAAATGGCACGACATTTTTCAATGTGGGATTGGAATTGTTCCCGTTCACTGAATTAATGGTTAAAGGTTTGTACTCTGTAGTGTCGAGAGAGAACGAATTGGGGATGGATCGCTTGTTGCCAGCCGATTGGCGGGGAAACAAACTTCAAAACATGACTTTTTTTGTGACATTTTTCACTGTGCTATATTCGCCTGCAAACCTGCAGCCTATTATCCCGCCTAGCAATATTGTAACGCGAGATGCCTACATGCAACGTCTAGTCTCAAGAAAGCCTTTTTATTTTTTGTTTGNGGGGGGGGGGGGGTGCAAGAAACTAAAGTGACAAATGTCTGTACTTTTAAACTAATTGACAGATCTCAAACAAACACGGGAATACTGGTACTCACCAACAAACTCGAGTTTTTTTATCGTCGTTCGAATTATTTTGAAGAAAAAAAAAGAGGTATCCAAAGCGTTTCCGAGATTTAAAAATGAAATCAATTTTTTTCTCTCTCAACGATTTGGTAAGATTTAAACATTTCTATATAGACACAATGTATTTACAAATTTAAAATATTGTAAAGATAGTAACAAGTAACTAAACCTAAGTTGTCAAAATTTTGATTTTTTTTTAAAGTAAAATAAGTTTCATTTGATTTTAATGATATCCAAAATACCAACAAGATTAACCCATTACTTAGTAATCACAAACCACATTGACTGGATAAAAGGTGTCTGAAATATGAAGAAGAAAAAATCGCGTATATTTTATCTCGTCCAACTGAAAACCAAAGTTGAACTCTATAAAGGTTTGGTTTGAAAGATAGTCAGGGGATGCGTGAGGCGTGGCCTTGTTGCGTTTGCGGGACTCTGAATAAAGCGTGGTTACCAATACAGGGCAGCGCTAACCGTTGTTTTAATGGGCTGTTTCCCTGGAAGCAAGGCAATATACACATATAGTAGTGTTTTAATAGGAAGTAACTTGAAGTAAATACAAACACATTTTTTTTGCTGTCAACATTGATAGTAATTTACTGTGTTATTGATGTTATTTTATAGATGTTGTTAGTATCTATAAATATATCTATATAATTATATTAGTTGTCTCCATGGTATAATTATTATCGCTCTGATAACAAGTTTAGCTGCACTGCGTGACGCGCTGAACTTGAGCGGGACAAGGTTGCGAGGTCTTAACACGCTACTCTTGCAGAGTGGACTATGATGCCGATGACGGGGAAATCAAGGTTAGACTCTCGGGCGGGTGTATTGAGGGAGGGGGGGGGGGTGTTTCCAAAATTGTTTTCCACCCTACCTCCGCGTAAATTCGGGTACACTTCCTATAAGTATAGCCTTCATAATAAAAAAAATATTTAGCGTAATTAATAAATAAGCGTATAACCCAAACGCGATGCTAAAAAGAAAACTTGTCCGGTACCGCAAAGCCACACAACACGCATCACGTAGCCCCCCTCCCGCCCCCCCCCCTTGCCTCCTGGACGTGTTGTTTTGCAAATCAAGACTTGCTTAGGCATTTGATAGCTATAATTATAGTGAAAATTTTAGTATTGCGACCCGTACTAACTAGATAAAGCGTGTTCACAAAAAGGGAAATAAGTATTTTTAATCGTACTTAATAAAAAATAGGTGAACATTTAGAAATATTTCCTTAAAATAGTATTAGTACGGGGTTTTTTTATGTGGTCTACTTGGCCTATTAGCAGGCCAAAGGATAAAATGATTTCAACCAAATTTTGTATGGCTACCTATATATAGTATTATTAAAACAGCATACATATGCATTTGTTTCTGCAGCTCATATAAACCAGCCTAAGAATGCCCGAAGTTTCGGAATTCCAGTTTTTTTTAAACCTATTTGAAATAAAATTTGGTATACAATTCCTTAGGGCACTATAGTGTTTTATGCTTATGTTAGTATTGCTCCTATCATCGAGGGTAAAAATATTTGATTTCAACAAAATTTAGTAGACCTATACAAAAGGTTCCTAAGGGCATCATTAGTTTTTTTGTACCAGAAAATGTTACTACGGCCCATTATCAAGACCAAGGATAAGATATAAAATATTGAACTGTACTAATATTTATTTAAGGGGTAATAAAGGTTTTATGGTTCCCAAGTAGGGATTTGTTTTCCCTTTCGCAAAGCAGCTTACACCTGACTTATTTATTGAAAACGTGAGAAGGTTTAGTTTGCACACTTTCTTTCTGTATTTCGTCTACTCTATTTACTCACTCCATAGCGAGCTATACCGACAGAGCGGCTGCCGCTTGTAGCGATGATAATGCCAACCTTTGCGGATATATGGTGTCATGTGGTCAACACAACGAACCCTCCACCGTTAATCTCAATTTTTTAAACCAGAGCGACATCTTCTTTATTAAAGTAGCTCCCCATTTGTCCTCACAATAATGGGTTTTCGGACCCAATACTTTACATATTTTTTATCACCATGTCTTACCATTTGTCCAGGTTATACGTATATGTGTTAATTATGCTAATGAGTTAGGGATGAGGAAGGCTGAATTAAGATGAAGTGCATCCAAATTTTCATGGAAGGAGAATAAAACATCATTTTGTAAAAAAACAACTCTCAGTACAATCAACGGGATTCGAACCTCGATTTCCCTGTCTTAGACAGTATAGTTCGGGGGTCCCTAACCCTATTCCCACAGGCGACATGGCACCCGTCGAGCCTTTTACGTCTGCCCGCCACTTTTTGATCACAGCAGAAATGTTATTGACTAATAATTTTAATCTGTCACTTTTCCAACAATAATCAAGTTTGTGATTATCTCCAGGTATGCTGTTATCAAGAAGTTGGTGATTGAAAGCCCCCGTCTTTCCCATCTTCCCTCCCCTCTAACATTCCTTTTACTTTGCCGGTTCATTTACAAAGTGTACTTTTACTCGGAACAACTTTAGTTTCAAGTAGTAGCTTTATCTTAATCTCAAAGACCTATCTTCTCCCATAATTCTATTCACACTTACTAAACCATGCTAATCCTTCCTATTTCCATTGTAAATATCTCAACAAGTGTCAACTCAGCTTTGTCGCCTGAATAAACACAGAATAAATATATATTTTTAAAATGTACCCACGCACCAAAATGGTAGTGAGTAGTTAAATAGTTCCTTAAGTGTATTATTTTGATCTTGTTGAAACCGTAAATAAAGCAGTATTTTTTAAATTTATTTTTTGTCAACTTGGAGGGGGTTGAACCCGCCCCCCTTCGCCCCCCACTCCATGACTGTGGCCTTGAGTATTATCCACAACCACATGTAATGTCACAATCACTATTGGAAACTCAACATGACAGTTAGTTGACCGGCCGTGTGTAGAGCGTTGAGGCTGACCTCTGACCTGGCGGGAGTTAGTAAATTTATCTTGAAAAAGTAATTGGTGCCCGGCGCACTACCGTTAGTTTTGAATGTGCTCTAAGGTACAAAAAGGTTGGGAAACTCTGGTCTAGTTCAACACGATAGTTAAGCCTTCCATTTAGACCACGCAGCCAATGCATCAGATAAGATAAATTTTGGAAGCGCCAGGAATCGAACCCAAAGCCTATGGATCTGTAGCCAGAAAATATGACCACCATACCCAAGAAGCGGTCCTATTTAACTCACTACCACAACAACAAAAACCCACTAATATTAATGTATGACGAACGGGAGAAAGAATTGATAGTGAAACATAACTAAATAATATTCAGATCCAACTAAGTTGGGTATCTATCTTTTCAATTTAAATAAAGCCCCAGCAGGAATAGTGTATCGATTCACAAAACTTTGACTCGGGAGGTTGAGGTTCAATTCTAGACAGATGAGATGAGATGAGATTTTACTCAAAGGTGGTTTTAGATTCCATCACTTAAAAATAAAAAAATACTTTGCTTGCCCAATCCATCTGTGTCTTTGCACGAAAAGTTAGAAGCTCGGTATTTTTGTATGCTATTATGGTGAGGCCGAGCTCCATTTACGGTCTTATAAATATACTTTTGTGAATTCACCTGGAACTAAAGCACACTGGCCCTGGAAACACTCAGATACGCCAATAGCCACAGTCAGTCAGACTGTCAGTATTAATTATTACTTTATTAATATCGTGTAGGGGCCTATTAGGATATGTTTTTATTGATTTTCGAATATGTTTAGTTGTGAAATGCGTCAATCCCTGTGAGTGTGATTGACACATAAGCAATTGTACATTTTAAGTATCCTACCAAGTATTTTTTATTATAACTAATTTAAGAAAAACTGTTATGATGCTTTCTATGTGAGGTTTTGGCCGATTATGGGATCTAAACTACTGCTAAGTACATATTTATAGGGATCATCAGACATGACTAAACCCTCAAATTAGGGGTATTTTTAAACAACATTAAAATTAAAAATAGATAGAACAGAAACCTCATTCTAGCCTTGCTCATTCTGTGATAACTTGAAGGTGGAAAAAAAACCTGAAAAAAAACACAAGAACATTCAGACTCTGTTCACTAGGTCACAAGTAATCTGTCTTACTCGCGAGACAAAGGGACCGTGAGTTATTCCGTACAATCCCCCCCACCTTTTTTTTTGCATTTGACTTCCCCCCTCCCCCCAATCCAGATTCGGCGCTTGGGCGACACAAACCCGCAAATAGGCATGCGAGTAAAAATACACAAGGCGGTGTCTTATAGTACTTATAGAGGAGAAGAAAATTTATGGCCCCTGGAGAATCATTAAAAGACGTTGTGTCTGGAGTGAGCGAACCTTGGCCGAGACTTTATACAAAAAGTGGCGCAGACAGCGGCTTGTATCGGGACGAACGAGCTGTTCAGGCTGAAGAGAGAGCTCATTACTTGAGGCCTGTTGGCCATTTGTCAGCTCTAGCCAGCTCTGGGAAGTCCTTTGGAACAACAAGATACTACCAACCACAAGACACTGAAATATTTAAAAGCAAACAATCGGGAAATTAGATACAAGATTAAGCTCGAATTAGAAATAGAATCAAAAGTGAATTCTGCAATGTTAACCAAACTGCAGAAACATTGCCATCAACGAAATAGTTGGGTTGTTTCCCCACCGCATCTTACTACCCATCTGTTCCATACGAATTTTAATTACGCTTGTGGGGTAGGGATGTGAAAGGTAGAAACGAAAGAAAAGATACCCTCATTTGCGTGAAAAGGAGTATAATAAACCACTATGGGAAAACCTACCTAAAAAAATTACACCTGACCAGAGTTCAAACAAGTAAACTTTACTAGAGAGGCCTAACACTTAGTCCACGCGACCATCTAAGTGGTTGTTTTTTTAAGTATGGAAAATATATTTTACTGGTTTCAATTCCCCTGTTTTCTAAATGACGACCATAGCTTAATTTTGGTAAGAGGCCCGTTCTAGTAAGGCCTTATTTCGTAACAGAAACTTACTGCATAGTAGTATTTTGAGCGTATAACCCAAACGCTGGATAGTGCTAAAAAAAAGTAGTTGTATTTTGGTAGGATAAAAGGCCTTCCAGAAAGGTAGAAGGAAGTCCTTTCTGGAAGGCCTTTTATCCTACCAAAATACTAATATATTATATTGATTCTCGTAGAAAGTAAGGCCTTACAGGACGGGCTTTCTACCAAAATTAGGGTATACAAACATTCACGTTATGCAAAGCCTGGTCTGAGATATATAACATCTTAAAATTGCACTTAATAAGACAGGCTCTTATGGATAAGAAATGATGACGTCAGTCAGAAAGTGTGATTTTATTGTTTAGGTTTAGTTTAGTTAAATACAAATATTGTTGAAGTTTTAGTCACTTGTTCATCTGTAACATGTTAATATTTAGACCGGACAAAACACACATTAAAGTTCTTCTTTTTAAGATTCTGAGTTGACATGAAAAAATGTATTAATCACATTAATCACATAATTAATAATTTAATTTCAATAAAAAAATCTAAATAGTATTGAGGGCAAGCATCGAATCTCGGTCATCACAAATCCTTTTAATATCTTTTGCGGAAAGTAAATTATATGTTGTAATTATATGATAGTATCTGCCCCTTAAATTCAGATATAGTAAATTTACATAAGTTATGATATTCAAAATTAAATAATATATTACTTTTCTCTTTATCTTCTCCTTTTCTTACCTAGACAGGCAGGACTCAGTAGGGATGTGGTATCGAAAGAAAAGTATCAATACTGTAATGATTAAAAGTATCGAAAGAAAAATATCGATACCGTACAAGTATCGATAACAGTAAGTGTCGGTATCGAGATTTCAATCTGATTAAAACTGTTTTTTAATCTAGTAATAATAATTTCAACTTTTACATTTCTATATTTAGTTAAACACTGAAAATTATAATAGTTTTTAACATAAAACAAATTTTACAAGATGCTTTTCGCTATCTAACTTCTTAAAAAAAAGTTCCATAATTAACTTCTGGGAGGTGCCATTTATTAACTACACTCGTCATTTATATACTCTTATCAAGATAAATTATTATATATTATTATTATTATTATTATTATCTATTGACAAACAATAGAACAATGGACGCCCTTTTATGCTTCGACTGCTTGGGACACACTTGAGGTGACTGAGTTCATTGAGCTATACAAAAGATTATTTAGTTTAGTTTGTGATGCCTGTACTCAATGATAGAGGAAGGGGTAGTAAATTGGTCGCCAATCACGCCATCATTTGTTCATGTTCCTCCACAGTCCACCCTAGTAAACATTTAGTCCCAGCATAAGTGAAACTAACAAAAAAAAAGTTGTTTAATTTTCGATACCGATCGGATACTGGAGTTCAAGTACTAATATAAGTAAAAATATCGAAAAAAAAATATATAGAGTAAAAAAACTAGTATTGGAAGGTAAAATATCGAAATTAGTATAAAAAGTATCGATAATTTATTCACATTTAGGCAGGAGCCTCGAGAAGGAGGGTGCAGTTTAAAATATTTGAGTACTTTCAGAATGATGGGAGGCGCGTTTTCTCAAACGGTACCCTCTAATAAAACATGCTTAGTCCACGTTGGGTATTTCAATCATATTTTATCAATCTAATTCACACCCGGTCCTCGATGTGACTTCGCGCTGTTAAGACGTAAAGCTCACGTCGGGAATTTATTATTAATTAGATATATCATTACTCCCCGTCATGGAGGAAACTTAGCAATGGTACACGGTCATCCCGCGTCGGTAATTCCGTCACGTGTGATATCGGATCACGTGACCCATGTATTCGTATTTATAATTGAAGGATTTATTAATTTGTTTTTAAATTGAGGAGATTATTGACGTTTTCAGAGCAGAATGTTTAATTGAATGATTATTGAATAAATAAACAAACTAATGCCCCCCTCTCCTAATTGAACATCATTAATATGTTGCGATAAAATTGTACTGCGAGACTGTCAGAAATATTATTCTTTTCTGTCTGAAGTTGTTTTATTTCGATTACACGTTATTTTTTAGCTTGTTTTGATAAGCAATAGGAGTTAACGACTAATACGACGACAGTGTATGTGTGTGTTACGAAGAATCAAAGAAATACTCGAGTTACAAGCCCCCACAGTTACAGAAAAGTCACAAACTATGAATATGCACCAGCGAGTCCATTGCGGTGGCTATTTTTAAAAAAACTAGTTGGAGAGGAAATTCCTTTTTATCTTTTACTATCATATTCGCAAATGTTAAAAGGTAGGCGGGGGAGGTAGATTCTATATAAAAAAAACTCAATCCCACACACCTATACCTAGAGAGGGGAAAAACAGCAAGGCTCATCCAACTGCACTTGTGTTTTTACAAGCTTCAATTAAAATGTTTGTAGAGCGTGACGCGTTTTAACTTTGTGTTCTAGGCTCACTAGCCCTACCTTATCCTCCTACCATAACCCCTCCCCCCTGAATGCATAACCAACATCACCCCTTCCCCTTCCTTCCAGGACCAACATTCAAACAAACATTCTAGCGGTTATAAATGAGCATCGCATCGCAGATACATGCTTTGCTAATCAAACTCTTATTTTTTTGCACGCACGCGCGTTCTCTATTATTTCCGTCCGTCTCTCCTTCCCCATTCTTTCCCCGTCATCAAAGCTATGGTTTATAATGCATAGAAGACAACCGAACAATCATTGTGAAACCTTTAAAAAGGGAATGTTTAGTTTGACAGTCTCAAAAACACATCTGTCATGCCAAAAACTCTGTTGCGATACGTTGAATCAGGACTTTTTTTTCCCTCGCCCGTATTTATAGCAATTTTATTTGTTTTACTTACTCCATTAGATGGACAAAATAGGGACTTTATCACCTTCCGTTACCATACCAAGTCCCACATTTCGCATCAAGGTAAGACAATGAGCCAGTTTGTAAGTTTTTTTCCCCGACTTAAGAGGAATTAAAAGGCCAAACTTGTTTTATCTTAGTAGGATGTTAGGAGTTTTTTTTTCCTTTATTTCTCAGAAACGTAAGGTGGAATGGAAGGGGACACGAGAAAAGGCCAGTGTGTTTTGGAGTTTTTATGGAAAAAGATTTGATGTCCAAAATAAATAAAACATTGCTCCCGTACAAACACAGAATTTAATTTTCTTTACATGGTTATTTGAACATTTCCTGAATATCTTTCATCAGCATGGTGGCATTATCTAACAAACTTTTTAAATGAAGAAGAAAAAAACTATTGTTAAATTCCAGAACAACCTTGACAGATATTTAATACATTTTGAGGTCACAATGTGAATTAAATTAAATTCTATGGTTGTACTGAAGAAATATTTGATTTATTTTGGCAAACAAATATTTTTTTTCCCATAAAGATTGGAATAACACTGGCTTTTTCTTGCGTCCCTTCCATTCCAACCACCCGGGATATTATAATTTACATGTGACCTCTGAACCACTCGCATTTCGCTCAGTATTTGATCAAGATCTGATTAAGAGCCTGTGCCACAATCTGCACATGCCTTCTGAGTTTGACAACACCACTAAAGTAAAGCATGACCACGGTTGCCATACACAACTCCAGTGTAGTTGATAATTCCATGGGTACAGCCATTTTAGGAAAAGAAGGGAGCCAGATACATCTTATATTAGTTCCGCTATCTTTAAACCCAGTATGAAGAAACAATTTAATGTTAAGCCTATTTCAGGTGAATACACTTTTTAAAGTTTTATTCTACTCGCGGAGTATATACGCTCTAAAGTTTTTAGGCTAAAAGTGAACGCTTTTGGATCGTTGTGCATTATTTTGAAAACTTTAGACTCAAGAGTGCATTCTCAAACAAAACACACAACACCTCGCATCGGAAAATCGCTACAGCATTATCATCCATGCATACCTACACTATTTTAGGATTTCCCCACGTGACCAATAACAACAACAAAGGGGCCAGCAAGTGTGTTGTTTAACGTGCCCTTAGTAGATTTAACCAGGTTTACAATCTAGAGCCTCTTGGTTACCTGGCAAACACTGTACCACAATACCACTAATCTAGCCATTCTTCACAAAACCAATGAAGCTAAAATACAATTTCGAGTTACTACGAACGCGATTAAAACAGAAAACGTGAATAAATAGATAATAGTAATAATACATTTATGCCAGTATTAGAAAATATAATAATTGATTCTAGGTTTAATCTACTTTTCAACTTTGCCCTTTACCGCCACAGTTTGGTTAAAATACAATTTAAAAGATATTGGTAGGTAAAGAGAAAGTTGTGAATGCATCCTTTGCATCATGTAAACATTAAAATGAATATAAACCCTCAAATAGTATGATATTATTAGGGGGAAAAAATAGCCCATTCCCGTTGATGCATGAATATAACCAAATTAAATTTACTTAAGGTAACTAAGCCAAAGAAGGAACCTTGTCCGACAACTCAACATGTTATCAAATCTAGACTATTTTCATGTACTCATACGCCAATAAATATAGTTTTTACCCATTAATGTTAGTAAATTTATGTTTAATTTTTTTTTTAATAAATTAGATATCGTGTTTTTTTCAAGCACTGCATCTTTTACGTACTACTTACGCTAGTGAGTTAGGGATGAGGAAGGTTAAATTTAGAGGAAGTGTACCCAAATTTACGTGGAGGGAGAGTGGAGGAACATTTTGGAAATCCCGCCTCAGAACACCTGACAGGAATTCGAATCCCGATCTCCCTGCCATTTGCGTTGTAGGCTGCCAAAATTATTTCAAAATAATGTCCAATTAACACGGGCCATGCTTTGGTATTTAATTCAGTTGATAGCTTTATATTCAAATAATGGCTACTTTTATTATTGTCCGCAAGTAGGTATCTGTATCAATCACATACCGCCCACATAACTTGTATCACTTTATAATTATTAACACATTAAAGCCATATAAAATGAATTTAGAACGTATAATGTTTTGTTATTTCACTGTGCGAAAATAATTTCAGTTTAGCTATGGCTTAATAATATTATTTATATTTAAAACTAACATTACAATTTATTGTCATATTATTAAGGAGACCGGATGTTTCCGTAGTGAATATAATAGAATGAAAAGGTCACACGACACTGATATAGCACCTGCCCTTTTTAGAAGAGTACAGAGAACAGAAATACACCCTTAGATAACGAACACGATTTTGGTATCCCAACGATCCTACACTCAGACCAACCAGTCCTCCAAAGTAATCTTCATTATTGCTCATGTTTGTCCAGTTAACACAAAACCCTTTTGACCCTTTACATTTTACACGGCCTATCATTTTATAGCCCCCAAGGTCAGGGCCATCCTTAGCAGACGTGGGGCACTGGACAAACCTCGTTCGCGGAACCACCAGTTATCTGGCCAATCAGCCCCTCCACCCTCAAAAATATTTGTTTAATGTTATTACTGTAGCTTGCACCTACACACCGATTGCTAGTCGTATAAGGTACAAGGGATTGTTCTAGAAGGTAAATAACTATAGTAATTAATTATATATACCGTGTTTTTATACACACATAAGGGTTGATTTCCCCCCAACGCTTCGTTCGATTTTCTTCTCCAACGAGCTTGATCGGTATAAAGGTACAAGAACCTTATTAGAGGTATTTAACGTGTACTTTCTGAACCAACATATTATATCTGCACACGACTTATAAAATAACTTCTAGAAAAGACACAACATCCAGTCCCTATCCTTAGTTCATCACCGTGGAAAGGGAAACCCACATTTCACTAATGATCTTTTTTTCCGTCCATGCCAGGAATTGAACATAGGACTCATATCAGCAGGCAGACACGATAACAACCGAACCAAATGTTCAGACTACAGAGACAAGCCGTGCCAAGTTTTAATTAGATCGTTAATGCGTTCAAAAGTTATCGTGAGACATATCCATCCACCATTGACAAATGCAGATCGGTGGAGTTAAAATGGAGAACTCGCTTCTCTCGTTCAATAAATTAAACACCATGACTATGTTTTTATTTGTTTTTACATTCTGACAATATTTGCTAGATTGCCTATACAGGGAGGTAAAAGCACGCAAGTAAATAATTACCCACCCCAACTTATTTTTTTCGCCTCTGTCACCCAATCAAGCGCGGGGCCCCCTAAAAATTGGAGGTTTGTGCTGCCGCACCGTTTTCACAACCTTAAGAGCACCCCTGCCTGCGGTGACTTCTGATCTCCCCATGAGGGAATACTAAGATGGCCCCTGACTTACATATTGGACCGCCCTAATCGCTTTCTTTAAAGATGTATTATATATTTGTATGAAATGCTTATATTTCTTAAATACACCAATGAATATAACAATTAGTTTAGTCTACCAACAAATATACAATTATTTTCAAAACATGGTTTGTGTGTATATTCATTAAAAGTTAAATGTATATTAGTTTGAAACAAACCAGTATGTATTTTTAAGTTTTAATTACATCTATAAAATACACTTGGATAACATTATTATTTTTTAACATTTTTTTTCCAAAACAAAAAATAATTAATTTTACTTTTGTTTGAAAAGAGAGTTCACCGTTCATTTTGCCGATGTAAGGCATGTAAAATATTGTCAACTATTACATGCGCTACCATCAAATTACACACAAGTTCCCATGATAGTTACTTGTTTTGCTAACAGTCACCATCATAGTCTAGTCGGTCGTCCACACGGTAATAATTGATTTGTATTATATTATGTACCGAGTCATGTACATTTCATTCACCCACAAAGGCAGTAGTCTTTCCTTGACCGATTATACTATGACCCTATCATATAAGCTACGCCATAGTGGAATAATGAAAGGTGGATGGTAAACGGAACGTACAAAAATATCACCCGGGTGTACGGGGCAGTCTATTTTTTAAGGTATATTGCAACACGAATAAATCGCAACAAAAATATTTCTTTGTATTACAAAACGTAAGACATTACCACAAACTGACCGGAAACAATATCTCCAAATATAAAACAGGAGCGAGGCGCAAGGGGAAATCTTGCGAAGTAGTAGTACGCTTACCCCTCGTTCCCAAAAACTACGATGGATTTTTGCTAGCATCAACCCCCTTTTCGACCACTTTTTTTTTTCTTTTTGTTGAGGAAGGGGAATCTATTTTCCCTTCACATCTTCAATAAATGGTTCTAGAGGAAACGAAACCTCTTATCTGTACCGCAGTAAAGCCTCTAAAAGGATTCCTTCGCTTCAATGTAGCGTGTGAAATGAACACAGACGAGAGCTCCCCCACAAGGCGGGATGGATGATCACGTGGCTTCCAAACGTTTCGCCGATAGAGAGAAAAAAATGAATACAGGGGAACCAGTATCAGCCCGATGTGTTCCGACAAGGTACCTTCTCTACCCTTTCCCCCCAACCTTATCACTTTGTAAGGCACATATTGGCATTAAGATCTGCCAAGCGGAAGTTAAGAGGCTTATCGATTCGTATTCGATTTAAAGGGGGGGCAAACGACGCCTCAATGAGTGCGTAATGGCCATGGCTGTCGTTTCGCTGGACCCAGTATTAAGGAAAAGATAAAAACAAATTCTGATAGTTTACTCTACATTGGAATGACTGCAAAATATTTTCCACTTCTTGTGATAGTCATCTCTTGGAAAAACTATAGAGAAAAAAAGTTATTATAGTTGTCTTGGAAAAACTATAGAGAAAAAAAAGTTATTATAGTTGTATCTTTAACTTTTCGGATGCAAAACCACTTTCGACAACTGAAGCGCAACTAACTGTCTCCTCACTTGGATTATGTATCGGGGGGAGGGTGAATAATGAAAGAATAATGATAGTTTTACTTATCACTGGATTGAGCGCCAAACTATTTTCTACACCTCTCTTTACTACAGTAGCCCCATGGCTTATTTGGTGCTGAGTGACAGCTTTGAAAAGTTACCAGACCAAATTATGTATCCCTACGCCGAACCTTATGATCTGCAAGAACACATGTTTAGCATCTGTCACTTCTGACAGTCTAAATTTAGGTATATGCCTAAATGTCAACTGTCAGAAGTCAGCTGTCAACTGTCAGTCAGCACCAAAGAAGCCACGGGGCTGCTGTACCTAGCCGATGGCCAGTCTGGGAGAATACCCTGGGTGTAGGTGGAGCACTGAGCGGGGGGGTTGCTCCCAAAAAATCAAGTTTTCAAGTCGATATATAGTCAGCGCAATGCGAACTCTCACGAGTGTTATAGCCGGAAAATTGAAGCTAGGTCAATACGACACGTGTTAAGATTGATAGTACACTGACAATAACTAGTGACCCTTAAACATCTCAAACTAAATTTGTCAACCAAAAGCACATTATGTACATTATTGTTAATATCCATCTAATTTACAATAAATGGCCATTAGTGAAGGTCTCAACTACTGTCACTACAACACCAACCCACTAAGCCATCCTGGCAGATCCGCCCCCACGAGAAATGGGATGGCGAGGGGGAGGGGGGGGGCTGGTAGCGACACTTGAGTAATTTTTCCTCAGACAAACAAAGACAGGCCAACATGGGGTCAGAAAATTGCAAGACGCATTTTTTTTATCAGATACTCTACACATAAAAGCCATGATCATTGAAACACAACTAAGGATTCGATTAAAAGTACCCGACGTGTCTCCTTGAATATATATTTGAGGTATTTAACGTCCACTTTCTGAACCGACTGATTATATAAGCACACGGCTAATAAAATAACTTCTATCTAGAACAAACACAACATCCAGCCCCCCGACCGTTAATTTATCACTGTGACCGAGCCGAGAGAGAGGAGAGTGGAGGGGGAACTCTCATTTCACCAATGATTAATTTTTAGTTCAGGCCAGAAATCAAGCCCAGCAGGGTTATTATGAATGACCACGACGCAAAACGAATTTGCGACCGTTAGCAGAGAGACGCTAGACTTTGCGTCAAAAGTTATTATGGCCGACCACTTTGCGAAAGCAAAGTCCTTGCGAGCGCAAATATTTTCCTAGTTGCGTGACGCTAAGTTGCGCAGACATTTTACTTGTCCTTTGGTTTGCGTTATGAGGTTATGTTTGCTAGTTTTTGTAATTTATTAGGTGTTTTGTGTTACATTATTTAAACTTGCCATCGCATTAGCCCAATATAATAATCCCAAAACGTTGTTGTGTGTTTTTCACATAAATCTAACTTTAAATAGGCCTATATCATAATGTAGGGATAGTACGCTTATACTGAATGCTAAAATAATATTTTCTTTGAAACATAACACTATCAAATTGCATTATTAGTCACCATCAACACACTTATCATTCTGTTGACAAGGTAATAAAAATGCAGGACTAATTTGTTCAAGAAGCCTCAACAAAACTTTAATAATGTAATCCTATTTAAACTGAATCGTACATATAGTAGTAGCTACTATCCACATTAATGTGAGTTGTAGGCCTATGAAATATTGCAGCCAAGACTGGAAAAACCAAAATAGGCCCTAGCTTAATGTTTACATGTGGTATGGCTTAGGCCTAGGTTTTTTAATCATAAAAGGTTTACTAAATTTATCTGAAATCAATAATTAGTTGTTAGGCCTAGTTATACTGAAGTGAATAAATTGCAAACAACTCATTATAAAGAAATATAATATCCTTATATTCTTAATCACTTAACTAAAGTCTCAATAATTCCTTTTAATTAAAAGATGCATATTACTTTTTTTAGCCATCCAAACCACCCTTTCGTTTACTTTTTTTGTTAACTTAGTAGGACGACTGACATTAAGTTGTCGAAAATATTCAGTGTGAAAACAATTTTTGGGAGATTTTGAACGCTTTCATCAACTTTAAATAATTAGTTTTATTTTCTAAGATCTTAACACCGCATAATTGATTCAATCTCAAACATGAGAACCTTTTCAACACTGTAAATTAATAAAATTAGCACAAAGTCGGCCTATATATGTTCAAGTGGAGTACTGTATAGATAGGAAGTTATCTTTATCTAACCTCAACTCAATCAAACAACATAAAATTTAAAACACCTTACTGTAGGCCTATATCTTTGAACGTTCAATTTTTGGCTTGACAAAATCGAGAACGGTTTTACAATAGGCCTACTAAGAAAGCCAAAATACAAAATATTAATCTACTGTGTGATAAATGTTGTTTTTGAAACAAAGTTTTATAAGGCGTATATTTGTTTTGTTGTAAATTAAAGTTATTTTAATTAAATTAGGCCTAAATATAAGGAGAAGTGTACATTATAAACTGTTGAAATTATTTTAAATTAATGGAATAAAACACACTTGTTCCAGTATCAACATGAATACATGAAGAATAAAGCATTGGGTTGTAAAGCATACATCTTACAAAAAACATTGTTTCTTTATTAGCCAACTTTTCATATTAATTTATTCATTTCCCCGTGTGACATTACTATTTTAATGCATAGTTCACATGCTTTTTTGACTACAATAAGTTATGTGTATTGAATAATGTAAGCCTAGTATTTTTTCATTTCAAATCGTAAGCAAACAAAGTTATACGAGAGATTTATTAAATTAAGCTAGGTTAAATCTTTCTTGAAAATAATGTGACTTGTGATCAGCTGTTTGGGAAAATAGAAATAAATGAATAATGTCCAGTCATGAATACCAGCATTCTTGAAATAAATGTAACTTATTTCTAGCCTCTAACTTCTTAAAAGGTAATATTCTTTGGAAAAGTGTTGCCAACTGTTGACGCAAACTGATTTTATTCTGTGCGTTGACGCTAGAAGCAAAGTCGAAGCTAAAACTAGCGGACGATACAAAGTGTGGTGGTCATAATAACCCAAACGCTATCTTTTCCTCTAAAGTGGAGCTAACTAGCGGTAGCAACTAACTTTGCGTCAAATGGTCATAATAGCCCTGCAGGACCCTTAAAATTAAAGCAAAGCAGAAGAAAAAGCAAAGAGGTGGATATTCCGGAGGACCAATAATAAAAAAAACCTTGAGATAAAAAAACCTCTTAAATACATCCTAATTTTGTTATTTGTTCTTACCTAGCCTTCCAACTGTTTCCATATAAAGCAAATACTGGTTTGACCCGCTCATCAATACAAAGCTGGCAATTGGTTTAAAGAGGAGGGCTTAAACCAATTACAAGATTAGAACCTAGTAGGTGCGCGCGCGCACACACACACACATGCACACACACACACACACACACACACACACACACACACAAACACCCACGAACACGGTTTGCCAAGAGACTTCTCATTGCGGTCGGAGATAAATCAGGTGAATCACTGGCAAGGAATTAACACAAATTGGCGTCCATAGGGACTCGTAGATTCCATCTAAAAATATTTACTTGGATTCAGCGAAAACTACGTCTTTCGTAGGTGTCCTTTTGAGGAGGTTTGCACTAGAGCGACAGAAAATTAAATTGGTTAACACCAACGACGGACTTTCGAATGTAATTATCTGTCCTGTGCGAAACTACATGGGAAATGAACACGAAATCTACGTTAAAAATAAAAGTATAGAAACAATTTTCAATCAACCACTCACCCTCCGGAGCAGTTCACAAAATGTGCACCAATTTTCAAGCGGAAGTTACATGTGGAGTCAAAAATGACGCTTCCTCGCGTGTACAACTAATTAAAAACGCGCGTCCGATTGTCGACGCACTGTACCGTTCCCATGCTGGCACCGTATGGTAATTATTCACGTGAATAAATATTGGAACCAAGCCGGCCAACATGTTCAGTCGCATATTTCGATGGATGTAGGACGCCAAATCAATGATATTTCACAAAGGATGTATTTTGTAGACACTCATCGATGTCAGCCACAGTGAGTAAAAAAAAAGCATCTTTCTAATTAACACATATTTACAGAGCTTCAATGATGTCAGCATAGTGTATAAAAAAGTCTCTAATCAACGCATATTTACACAGAGCCTCATTGAAGTCAGCACAATGTGTAAAAAATAGTCTCTGGTGAACGCATATTTACAGAGAGCCCCGTTGAAGTCAGCAAAATGTGTAAAAAAAAAGTTTCTAATGAACGCATATTTACAGAGAACCTCATTGAAGTCAGCAAAATGTGTAAAAAAGTCTCTAATGAACGCATATTTACAGAGAGCCTCATTGAAGTCAGCAAAATGTGTAAAAAAAGGGGTTTCTAATGAACGCATATTTACAGAGAACCTCGTTGAAGTCAACACAATGTATGAAAAATAGTCTCTAGTAAACGCATATTTACAGAGCGCCTCGTTGAAGTCAGCCAAATATATATATTTTTAAAGTATTTAGTGAACGCATATTTACAGAAAGCCTCATTGAAGTCAGCACAATGGGTAAGGAAAAAAGTATCTAATTAACGCATATTTGCAGGACCTCATTGATATTAGCAGTATGGGTCAAGAAATTTAAAAAAATAAGTTTAATTTAAAATTTAACCTTGATTTTGAACATAAGTTAACATAAGATTTATATATTTATACTGTTGTTTAAATTTTATATTAGCAAGATTTCTATTTTGTTTTAGAGTTGTGAATTTATGGTTTTGGTTTGGTCATATGAAGGCATATTCCTTTATACTGTTTAAAAATTGACTAAAATAAATCAATTAATTTTGATTGTATTATAAATTTTATTACTTAAAGATCAATTGGTATATTTTATTATCTTTAGTTCCACTTCAGTGGCCGCGAGGTTTACGGCATCACTTTTGCAATATACTAAACTGCCAATGACGGGGTTCAAATCCCAGTCAGGTGTACTGTTTTTTTTTTCCTAAACAGTTTTCGACTCTCACTCAACGCAAATGCGGGTGCACTTCTTCAATTCAACCGTCCTCATTCATAGCACATTAGCGTGATTAGTAAATAGACGTGTAAGCCTATCGGATAGTAAGACACGGTGCTACAACAAATTATTCTTTGGAGGGAGGAGGTGGGGTTAACAATTGTTTCATACACTAACAACATAATATTTTTGTTTCTCCAAGAAAAATGTATTTAAGGGTGATTAACTGAGAGACAATTTTTGAAACTTTTGTTCCACACTATACTAAAACTATTTGAGATAGTAGATGTATGATTGTTTCATGTCATTTATTTGTTTTAATACCCCAACTCATTAAAAACGTTCAAAAAACATCATAAACGAGTGCAAAAGGTAGCTTGAATTAAAGATTTAGCATAGTTTCATTCTCTTTAAGGGGGAGAGGGAGTTTTCTCCTTTTTCTAGGGAGTTTGACATTCCAGGACTCTTCTTCTTTTTTTAAATACATATATAATTCAGGATAAAATATTTACATATAGCGCCCCCTTGCATGCAAATTGAGGTTATATACGCATTTTATGTGTACCCATATGTAACGAGCGGGCTTTTCCAGGAACGTCTCCCTTAAGTGCTACCACTGAGCGCTGTAATTCGGGGGCTGTAAGAGAGCGAGGGGGAGAAGATAGGCGGGTCGTGTGCGAACGATGCGAAGCTAAGAGAAGGAATAAAAGGAGAGAGACGGATAAAGAACAGGAGGCAGACAGAACAAACGCATATAAAAAGTTCAGCCTGGTTGCGTTTTAGGGGTAGCGGATCCCAAAGTAAGACTGCCAAAAGTAGAACCTTAGTTACACAGGTGTTTGGTGTGTTTTATAACCCTAGCTTTCCACGTCTTACTACCCGTCCGGGATATCGACATATTTGCACTGATGGGATAGGCATAAGGAAGGTATAATTTATGGGAAGTGTTCCCCACATTCACGTTGAAGGAAAGTAAGACCAACTATTTAAGAAGGGGTAAAAAAAAAAACATGACACCCAGTCGGGATTCAAACACCAGCTAAACTGTTACCGACAAATTAAACGATACGAGAAAGTCACCTATGCCCGTGTGGCCACAGGTATATGTGATATAAAATTGTCCCATCCCTCGTATCCTCCACACGCTCCTGACCTTTATATTTTTTATCGAATATTGTTTTAGTTCTGGGGTCATTCAAAATGTGATAGTCGCTATCAAAAAACATATTAATTAAAGCTTTTAACTATCGTACGTAGCTGTAAAGAGGTATATTTAGTTGAGTTTGAATTTGTGCTGTAGGGCTGGTTACTAGTTACGTGGTTGATATGTCCGCCACGTAAATAGCAGCCAACTCGGGTTACACGCGTGTGATTTAGGAATGAGGAAGAGAGAATTTAAATGAAATGTGTCCACATTAACGTGGAAAGAGAATGTAGAACAATTTATTTTAAAAAAAGCTCCCTCAGTACACTCAGCCGGTATTGGAGCACCAACCTCCCGGTCACCAACAAACAAGACAAAATGAACCCGACATTTAGACCACGTGCCAACCAATGAGGATAGCCAACTCAAAAACATGAAATTATGTTTTACTATTCTTACCATATATAAAAAAATGTAAGGATGCTGATAAATTTGACCATCAAATAGCTGAGTTTTTTTAACGCCTGCTTAGTGCACAGCTTTATAGATATGATCAGAGGGCGAGAGAGCCCTTAAACAACCTATTTATGAGTAAAATATATTTTTTTTTCAAAGTGCTGTAATTTTTTGTCTTTCTCAAGATTAACTTAAAACAAACGATATATATATATATATATATATATATATATATAATTTTTTGTTTAAAAACATAGATTATTGTGATGACAATATTTATTTATTCAAAAAATCTTAAACATTGAGCTTTTAGCAATTAACTTTATAAATAAGAAATAATAATTAAATGCTGAAACGCTTAAGGTCCTTGGCCCTGTCGAGTGCACGTCTAAAACCCATTTTGTGGATGGAAAGGGAGTGTGGAAGGGGGAAAGGCGTGGCGTGGCTTCATAACCAACCAAAATATCCTTCCGCGCCAACAAAAACTGATGGATCACGGATACCGTAGATGGCGCTAGCTACCGGACAGGTCTTGCGGAAAAAGCATACGTTTGGAAATATCAGTTTTCTTGAGAACGAGTAATATTTTTATGTTAATATTTTCAGCACTCCTAAGATAATGTGTCGATGTTTATTAATTCTTACATTTTATTATTTTTTGTTATGATATCGGCAGTTTTATATTAAAAAATATCAATTCGATCAATATTTTATCATTATTAATATCATAAAGGTGTATAAGTATAACTTAATAAGCATGCTTCTATTCTTGAAAAAACCGTTTCCAAAAAGTAAATTGCAAAACAATCCAAAATCTTGCAGATAACCGTTTGTTCCCATGGCTCTGCATTTTCGCGCTAAATGAAAAGGGAAAATCACCTCAAAGAAAAAAATAATCGTTTAAGGGGAAGTGTGGAAGTTTTAAGTTGGTCATGGGCTGAAATGAGTTCCAAATGAATAAATATGATAAAATTACCCCCTCTAAGAACCCCTTCTAAACTGTTGAAATATATTTGCACTGTTCACAATTTGACCAACAAATGTTTGAGACTTCTTCTCAGAGTAAAGATCTATTTCGCTCTGCAGTTCAAATACTGCCACGCGATTAAAAAAAGTTTCGAGACAAATTTATAGAATTTGATCTTCAAAACTATCATATCTGTCGTAAGAGGGGGTAGCATGATTCATGTACCCATGAAAGCAAGAGCAACAAGCCACATTTTCACTAGTACATAGGCCATTTTTCAAATTAGCGAGATTGGATGGACAACTTGAAACTGTAAGGAAAATCTGTTTGGTAGGAAAGGGCATAAATAACATCTGGACCCTGTTTTATTACTAATTGTTCTGAAATATATTAATACTTAGCACCGCGTCTTACTCCCCATTCGGGCTATACGCTTACGTACTAATTATTATAATGGGTTAGGAATTGGGAAGGTTGAATATAAAAGAAGTGATCCGTTTGTGTGGCGGGAAAGTGGAAAACTATTTAGGAAAAACCACCCCCAGTTCACCCGAGCAATATTAGAACCTTGATCTCTCCGTCCTTGGCAGTCTAGCTTAACATGAAACTAGCGCGTTAGCTAACTGCGCCACCGAGGCGGGTCTGAAAGATATTAACACAGGCCTAAAGACTATCCACTTCAGTTAACAAATGGGCTAAGGAATCACTCCAGGCCTGATAATGACAAGGAGATGGGAATCGAATATTAGCCAGTCAGATCTACTGAGGGTAGATTTTCCTAAATGGTTTTCCACTCTCCTTCCATGCAAACGTGGGTATATTACCTCTGAAGTACTTCCTTCCTCATCCCTAATCCATTAATGTAATCATATTACATGGGTATAACCTGGACAGGTAGTAAGACTCGGTGATAAATTAAAGAGTTCCAAAAATAGATTAGGGTTAGTTCAACACATAAAAAATAATAAAAGTTATTTGTTAGTCAAGTAATAAACAATGTAATACATATATTACTTATATTACTCCGTTTACACCCCCTTCTTCCGAGTTCCATTTTGAATTTTAAAACATTCAATCGTTTATGATTATTTAAAAGAGTCCCTGCACCGGCTTTCAAATTTCACGTTTATACCCTGTATAAAAGTAGTTTAATATATTAGTTTTGATGGATTAAGTCGCCAAGCTATTATATTAATTAGTTACGGTTATAGCCGCATATAAATATCATATTCTTTGAATTAAAAAATAGTACCTGGACAAGGGAATCGAACCCAGGATTTCTTGCTTAGTACGCCAATGTTATAACTAATGAGCTATCCAGGAGCCGTCCCGTGTCAAGGGTCATTCTTCGCTCATATCCAGAGCCCTGCCTTTATGGTGAATAAAAAAGCCCAATTTCGTTTTTAAGTTTCCCAAAAGCGGTGAATATGCGGTGAATTACAAAAATCCTATTTTTGCGACGAAATTATCTAATTAAGTCAAAAGCGTTAAAAAAAGTTTTTACCAAACTTTCGTGATTAAGGTGACTTTGTTGGGTTAAAACTAGACTTCCAGGACAATGTTTGAAACAGGTAAACTAAACATATTGAAGTGAAAACCAAAAATTACATTTTGTTTGGACAAAACGGTAAAAAACACTAGTCCGCAAAAAAATGTGCTGTCAACTTATTAAAAAAGTAAGATTTAGTGGCAGCTGGTCCGGGAAAAGTATGTACAAGTCACAAAGACAAAATATTACACAAAAATCATCTTGTTACTTCACAAAAATTGTGACTATATTTTTAAATCTCAATTTAGGCTAGAAAAATACAAAATAACTACTCAACATCACCAAACTGCAACATGCAGCTGGTAACAATGTTATCCACTTTCATTGTGGTTCTGCGGTCTGTTACTACTAAACTATACCTAGAAAAATATCGTTCTGAATCTGCATTTGAAATCGGCAGCCACAACGCTTGCAAACACTATGTTGCGAAGTCACTGAACATACTGTGTCTTCAGCCCTAGCAGCACATTCTCAATTTTTAAACTTTCGATGCCATCACTCTCTTCCGTCAAAACTTTCAATTTTTATTTATCAATATCCCAAAATATTAGCGCGAATGCCGAAAATCGCGACTAAATCGCGATTCTCGCGGACATCATTTAAAATCGCAAATATCGCGCTAAAACGCCGATTTCGCGAATTATCGCGACAATTCTGAGCATATATTTGCAATCAGGGTAACCTGAAATTTGAACATCTGAAAGAAAAAATGCTATATCTAACATTCGCGAATTATCGCGAACTCCACAAACGCAGGGCTCTGCTCATATCTTAAGTCAGAGTATGTGATGGACATACAGAAATCGTCATCTACATATGAGTAATCCATTAAGATCAAGATACATCTGATAACGCAGCCACCTTCTAAAATTTACAAGTAGAAAAGTCTGAAACGGAAAACTGAAATTTTAACATGTTATAGAGGCATCTTAGGCAAATGTTCTTTATTCAGATATGATTTTTTTTTAAATGGCAATCCTAATTACTCATGCCATTTTATAATAGGAAAACCAAATAAAGAATATTATGAAATTGCCTAACAGAGCCTGAGATAACAGTTTGAAAAACTCTGCCCTATGTTACCATTGCGGCCTCGTGCAACACCAATGACTATTTAAGCGATTTGTGGTGTGCTCTGTTAAACATCAAACCCAATATTTAAGAAACAATGAAAACAAAAGAGTGCCAACCATCACGATAATCTTCAGTAATTTTAGTTTCTACCATTGTCCTATTGATTTTTGTATAAAGTAAATAAATTATTAGAAATCATTACAAAATATTTTGTTAATAAAAATATCCCAAAGAATAAGGGTGGAGGAAGCTTAAAAATGTTGGAAACCACAGCTCTAATGGAATTTCAATGTCACCCGTCAGCCCTTATTTTACAACAAAGAACGGCGAATACAGAAACATTTTAATGAATGTAAGCCTGCACCGCCTACCTGTTCTACAGGCGTGAAAGAGAGGAGCGTGGAGAAAGAACAGTAAAGCCGCGACTAGATAGAAGTAACTCTTAAAATCCAACAGAATCAGTCTGGGGCAAGATTACGGGCACCCTCCCAAACTGGTCCAGCTGAGACTCGGGCAGAGGTACACGTCACAAGAAAACAGGTGCCTCTTAATTCTTTCCTCGTCTTAAATGGTTAGCCAAGTATGCTACATATGGAAGAGGACCCTAGTTCGGTTCTAAGGGGGTGTCGAGGGTGATTTATTATTTATGAATGGGGTTATCCGATTAAGCATATCTGAAAATCTTCCTCTGAAAATTGGACTAACATTATCTTATCGCTAGAAAAGCTAGTAGATCTACTTTCACGTTTCACGTGTTCATACGTCAAGTCTTGTAATATTAAGCTGTCACTTTTAATAAAATTATTAATATTAATAATTTAATAATCACTATCGACAATACAAATTGAGTAATATATTATCACGAGGTCAATCGTAAAAAGAAAAAGTTAGTATTTTTTTTAAATTTCCTCTTGTAAATAAGTTTACTATAAGCCAGTTTGGGTTGTGAAATATTGTGTGGTGCTTTATATAAGATTATAGACCAGGGGTGTACAGCCTTTTAACACCTGAGGGTCACTTTTACTTTAACTGATCAATGGCAAGCTGCAGGGTAATTTCTCTGTCCCCCTTCCCCCACAACCCACGTCAACTATCCCCCCTTACTTTTCCCCTATTTGATTTTACTAATATGCCTATAAATTATTATAATGAGAAATGATGCTTGGAAATCGTACTTATGAGACACATCAAAAAATTACATAGTTACTAGCTATAGTAGCCTTTTTTTTAGCACCTTGTCTTAAGTGATTACAAAAATAATAGCTCACAAAAACGATTAAGGTCACAGAAACAGAAGCTATTAGATACAAAAGTAAAAATGTTAATTAGTAAGAAAAAACTGTTAACAAATAAACATGGAATATATACTAAAATAATTATTTGAAAGAACGCACATTTTTACAAAATAGAAAACATAAATTGGCCGCATTAGTCAGACGGGAACACCTCTCTAGTTTACCTGTTTCATTAAAGAAAACTAGGCGTACTGTTCACATAAATGTAGATGTTCTCGAATAATGTTGCCGTTCTTAGAACACGATTGTTCAATGATTCAATTTATTTAGGCGGGTAATTTAAAAAAATAATCCAGTAGATAAATTTTGTAAGATTTTTCCTTCAAATCAGAGTTACAGTGAAGAACAATTCGCTTTAGCTGGAAATCGAGCGATGCGAAAACAGAAAGTTTGATGTTCTGGGTGTATCACCGAACCTTAGATTATGTCCGCTTATCGCAGGCCGCATAGAGCGAGGTTAAGGGCCGCATGCGGCCCGCGTGTTGTGCACAGCTGTTATAGACCGCCAACATAATCGCATCGGTGGACACGACGGCTTAGGCATCAATAAGGTCTTTGCTGGTTTGCCAATGACAGGAAGAGCTGGGTTTGAGCCCTAGCCGGGTAGCTATTTTTAAAAATGGTGTTACACTTCATGCGGGAAGAGTTTATAAATCCTACCATCCTCATCTCCACATTCACCAGTGGTGTAGATATGCATAAGAGAACGGACGGGTAGTAAAACGAGAGCAAAAAAAAATTGGGAACCTCTGGAACTGTGTAATCGCTTCCTTGTCAGCTTAACCACAAGGACAGGCGCTGCTATCGTAATGATATTTATAATTATATTTTAAAAAGTACTTTTGACGTTAAGAGCCCTAATAGTTATAGAAGGATTCCAACAGGAACATTCTTTTGGAAAAAGAACCTTTTTTTTTGCGGTCGACATTGATAGCACTTTATTATATTATTATTTTATAGGTATTGACATATATCGATCAAAAGCTGAAGATCAAATTGCTTGACGTATAGCTATATGAAAATGGTTTTAGTAGGGTTTTTTTAACTGCCCAAAAAAGTGTTTTTCAGTCAAAATTTGATTGTAACTAAGATCAAATATTATTATGTTGGTAAGATGACCTGGCGGTCTAGGGGTAAGACGACGGATTTCTGTGCTGGGGGTCCGGAGTTCAATTCCTGGTCCCAGCACAGATTTATCTGATTACCAAACCCTTCCTTCACCTTTGACAAGACGTGTATTAATCACAACTTGTGAATGTCTGGGATGCCAGGGATGCTATTCTCCACCGTGGCTCGGATTCCACGTTAAACTGTAGGTAAACCATTTCATCTTACAATCATCCTACTATTACACATTGGCGTAAGTGCGTACAACCCGAACGGGTAGTAAGATCCGGTGCTAATAATATTATTATTACTATGTTGTTTAGTTTGGTACATTTTGATCTGTTAGCAGCATTTTTTTAAAGCACGCTTGAAGTAAACTATAGCTAAAAAAAGCTGAAAAATAACTATGATAGTAATGATTCTCATTTGTTCCTTTGATTATTCTCTCTCTCTCTCTCTATATATATATATATATATATATATATATATATATATTAATTCTAGCCATCTACTAAATATTTTTATTTTATTTCGATGGAATTAATATTCTACACATCCGTTTATCCCTTGTGCTTTGCTAACGTTCATTTATTTAAAGTCCACTACTTTTCCGTTACTTGTAGAATAGAGCGCTATATAGGCCGTTGCACTCCTAAATTGCTGTACAGGTTCTTATAGACACTTGCCATCATCTCTTTCTAACCTATTGGTTTCCAAGTAAGTGCTGTCCTTTTTCCAACCGGCGGAGCTGCCCTTTTGTAGAGTGGCGTCTCAACAGGGCAAGCTAGGCAAGCACTGTATTTGATAGATATATACATGCGCGCGCCCCAAGGTGTTTGTAAGCAGCAAGCCTCTGCCTGAACTAGCACATAATGTACTAGATTTCAAGAAAGCAGTTGGAAGTTATCTACCATCCGCTATGAGTGACGTTACTGTCATTTTGGTTAGCAGCGGTAAGGTCTTATGTAGAGATGTTGGCTGAGGCGTGGTAGAATCGAAGCGCCGAGAAGGTGAGAGATGATGAAACCACCCTTTCCTTGCACGAGACTGGTGGACTAGAGGGATTGGGCGTCATCTCAAGCTCACTTGGTTCCAGGGGCCACAGGAGCCCGGACCCATCAACACTTTTTGAACATATTTTTAACTCATTTTGTAAAAAAAAAAACATTACTATTAAGTGGAGCATCATTCTCTACACAGAGTGTATTATTCGATTTGTTATACAGTTTTACAGACCCAATATAAGTCATTCCTCGCTCCAATTGTCACGAGACTGTACCAGTGCTTGAGACTCAAATTACTAAATATAGAAGCTGACTTGGGTCAGCCCCTCTCAGATAAGTCAGGTCTGCCATTAAGAGATAGCTCTCAAGGTCATTCCACTGCGATATCAACATTAGCTAATTGGGCCAGTCTGAGCGAGCCCGTGATTTGATTAAGATGGTTTATATTTTGTTTTAACGTGTATGTGTATTTATTTTATTATGTATTAAAGACTCAATAAGTAAAATAACGAGTGAAAGTGATTAATTAAAATGAATAGAGTAGATTATTTATTAAAAGCAACGGTTTTTTTCCCCATTAAAACTGGAAGAAACACTTGAGATTAAACGGTTAGGAGCACATCAACCTATTGAATTTACATTTATGCAAGTGAATGACAAGGAAAAAAAACCTTTTTCTAATGCTTAGTTTGGTAAAAAAAAATTATGGTTAGCTGTGAGTAAAGAAACACGGCACATATTTTGTTTTTATTGTTTATTATTTGGAGGTGTGAGGTTATGGACAATGGTAGGCTGTAAGGGTCTATAACATTTTAGTGAAATAATTAAAAAAACATTAGGAATGTGAAATTCATTTGGAAAATGTGTGTAGTTTTAAAACATTTGGAAGAGTAAATATTGCATCATAGATAGATTACGCCATAGGAGTGTAATTTCAGTACGTTAAAAAAATCAAAACGTTCCATAGGTACACCATGGGACAAGGCCTGTTAAATGCACTGCCTTTTTGTTAATTGCTCTATATATACGAAACAAATTACTTGGTTTCCAAACTTCAACAGTCGTCGATATGTTTGCCAGTAAGAAGAATAGGCGTGCACAACTTTCGTACAAATAATTAAATAGTGTCATCCTTTGGTAGGTTTAATTCAAAACCTGTATTATTTTATTATTTCTGTTTGAAGATTTGTTTAGTGATTTTTAAAAATAAAAAAACTTATGAATTTAACACGTGATGAGACAAAATCATTACCGGTACGCTTTGACGTGGCCTCACCAAAAATAAATTTCACGCGCCGCCACTGCTTGGCGAGTAGTCGCAGTAAGATACGGTTGGATACCTATCGGCTACGCTCCGAAAGATGTGCGCGCACAATATGTAAGTAAGTGGTGTAGTTAATTAGGAACTGCTCGAGTAAATTAGAGATTAGTTAAGAAAATGTCATTTAAAATTTAAAATGAGATTCAGAAGTGCAAAATCTGTTATTTAATCGTTCCCTTCCGCGGGAGAGGACATAAAATTGTCTAGCTTTAACGTTTTAACCCGCCTCGGTGGCGTAGTTGGCTAACGCGCTTTTCGTGATGAGTTCGACTGAGGACGGGGAGATGAAGGTTCGAATCTCGGTCGGGTGAACTGGGGTGGTTTTTCCTAAATGGTTTTCCACTCTCCCTCCACGCAAATGCGGGTTCCCTTCCTCTAAATCAACCTTCCCAATTCCTAATCCATTAGAGTAATTAGTACTTAAAGCGTATAACCCGAACGGGTAGTAAGACGCGGTGCTAAATATTATTATTATTATTTAACGTTTTAATTGACCACCCTCCGCGGGGCGGGCTAGAAGTGACGTTAGTGTAACGTTATAATATAAAATTATATAAAACCCCTCAATGTTAGATAGGCTACATTTCCTGGAGATAGAAACAATTAAGAAATCAAAATTGTCTCAAATGTCACAATTAGTTAGATATGATACTATATAAATGATTTAAAATTAGACTTCGTAAAATAGGTTTGAAATACCTCAACGCAGTTAAATGGGTTCAAACTACCTCAATGTAGTTAAATGGATCCGAACTACCACAACGCATTGGAGCACACAGGTGTAAAGGGGATGAAATGAATTTTTTTTTTTTAAACGAACAAACTTAAGCCGTGTAAAATACAGATGTGGCGAGTAAAAGGACAGCACTACTGTATATAGCCGGCCGTGGACTCTATATTCCAAAGAAACGCCGTTTTATATACATTTTAAAAATATCCTAAAATTCTAGAACTTGTAAAAAAGTAGTGATATAATGGCTTCCCTCCTCTTCCCCCCTCTTCCCCCCAAAAACAAATATCTGAGTGCGCCACTGCCTCAACGCCGTAGTATAAATATTGAATGATTTACTATCGTATACCCTACATTGCTGGATAAGATCAGCTTTTTCAATCTCTTTGTGCGTGTAACGTTCTAAAACACACTAAAGAGTGATCCGAATCGGCAGATGTTGGTTGAATCACGAGAATCTTGAGAGAATGGACCATGTTTATTTTTTTAATGGGTCCGGGGTAGTTTCTAATGGGGGCACCATCATAAACAAAATTTAAAGCAGCAATTACTCTTAGCAGGAGTATAAATACTTTGGCGGCGAAAGTGAGCACACGTGTTTGGTGTTTCGCCAAAACAATAAACTGGTTTTGTTTGTTGACCATTAACAAGTAGTCTAGAGCGCGATTTTCAATCTTGGTCACCGGGAAAGAGTATAACACGATGCGGTGGGTGTAAACAATTATACACGGTTTTAATATTTTCAAACTACCCCCGTAGTTAGGCTTTGTATGTTATTACCCGTTCGCTTTATCCACATACACCCAATATTATTGCTGAGGGAACTGCAGGTCTTATGAAGAAAAGTTTTATTTTCATTCTCTTTTTCAGTTAATTGTTGCCAAATCTCCTCGCTCTGTTATTTCAAAAGGTGGTGTGACGGGGTAAGAAGGAGCTACTGGCAACCTAGACTAACCAGCGTTGCGAAATTTGTCTTATATTTGAGAGGATATTAACTACACGAAAACGAAAGAGTGACAACGCTGTTTACCAATAGTAGCCATGTAGTTAGATATGTCAACACTACAAGTCAAGGGAATCCTGGTTTTGTTCCTAATAGGTACTGTACTGCTAGCAACATATTCGCTATTTGTATAAGGGTTTAGCCTGATATTAAGCGCCACGTTTTACTGACCGTCCGGCTACCCACATATATAGACTACATGGGTAGTCTAGACTCTAGAGGAAAAAATAACTCAGAGTAAGTGCACTTTTGGGAAAAACCACCTCAGTACAGCCAGTCCAAATTCGTATACCGAATTTGATTAGTTTAATATATATGTCACCGGCAATTTGTGAAATCTAGGCAGTCTATAAAATGCCTAGGCTTTCTATATAATGTCAGAGTGATTTTGGCAAACTATTAAATAATAGAGTTTTGCTGTTGTATTTCATACTTATTTTCAAGTTCTTTGTCTTTTTGAAGTCCCGAAATGTGTTATCAATTCCTTTATCCGGTTATATGTAAGTCTTGCACCATTTTCTTGCAGGTTTGGTTAGGTTAGGTTAGCTATTGTTCTCGGTAATATATAATGACTGGTTATTCTATAAATTTCCTACTAAAAGTATGAAGTACAATTGCAAAACTAATTTATTTCATACTTTGCTAAAACCATGCATTACACACAATGATGTTAACATAAATACTTAGTGTGTCTGTGACCAAGGCTACGACCATGCTTGCGACCTGGTCGCCAGCACGCAATGCCTTGTTATAAATTAGGGTGTCCATTCGGCGCAACTACAGCTTAGTGACAGCGACTTGGTCGCATATCCGAACTATTTTGGATCACACATATAAATAACACTATATGATGTTCTGGTGCCCTGGTTGCGATGATCCAGTCGCAAGTGTGTCCGTGTCCTGAGACGTATTTACCTAAGGAAGCCATTAAATACGGCCCTTGAGTCACGCGCCTAGTGCTAATCTACTTAATGATTGAAACTTAATCCATCAGACAAGTTATTTACTGATGTATGTTTTAACTTTTCGCGTGTTTCATCCTATCCGGGATATCCTCCTATTCACATTGACAGTGTTGGAATGATAAAGAAAGAGTTTAGAGAAGAAAAGTATCAGAATTTACGTGGAGGGAAAGTGGGAGGCTATTTTAGGAGATAGAAAAACACCTAGGAACATCCTACCAAAATTCGAACCCCAAACCTTCCCCGTCACCAGAAAAAACAGTCAAGACTGGCAAATTTTGGTCAAGATTCAAATATGGTACATACCAAGGTGAGAGCGACACACACGCAAACACAGAGAGAGAACGCACGGAGCAACGACCCACCGAGAATCGGGTAGTTAGTTGGCACAAGTGTGGTCTCACGTAGTTCCACATGTTGTTACATCAGTACCACTGTGGTCAGAGGCGGGAGGGGGAAGAGGGACCGTCGGATCACTCCTCTCTCTGAGTCACTTCTTTACTACAAGGCAGTGACGGATTATTTCTGCTTCTTGCTCGCTTTTTTTATTTATCTCTTTGCTTTGACTTCTTTCTGGCAATAAAGAGCCAAGCTTCGTGACACTAACACGTGGATGTATATAAATATATACAACAGTCTCACGAGTTTATACTGAGTCACTGGGAGGTTAGGTAGAAGCGGTTCAATGAACCATTCGCTGCGTTGCCAACAAGAACTCTACCTTAGGGGGTATAAAACTAAATATTATTCCATCTTGAAACTGACAACATAAAACATAAAAGTCAAAGGTTTTTTTTTTGTCTTTTTGCAAATAAAAACAGATTTTGATGTTGTTACTGTAAAATGTGTTTACTACACTAGAGTAAATAATGAGCGTCTCCGCGGCTGAGGAGAACTGGTTCGATTCGATCCAGTATCAAACCAAGGTCTCCAATGCTTTTTTTAGTCTTGTAAATGTATAAAATAAAAACTTGGTGAGGTTTTATCAACAAAAAAACAAAAATATTGAATACATAGTTTTTTTTTATGATAAAGGTATATTTATACTCTACGGTCTCAGGGCGTCAGGATTGCAAAAGTCTAGATTTCCGGTGAATGAGAGGTAGAGGTTCAAATTGCAGCACTGCGTTATTTTCAACGTGTATTTTATCAAAATGTTTTTTTTTTCACGCTAATACTGATGCACTTGATTTAATCTTGCTTTTTAATATTTAGCCCTTATATTAAGTCAATATTAACCATGGCCCAGTTCAGTGATTGCAAGGTCTAAGGCATCACTCTCACAATATACTTGAATGCCGATGAAGAGGAGACCGGGATTCGACTCTAGGTAGGGTTTACTGAGGGTGGTTTTCCCTAAATAGTTTCCCACTTTATCCCCGCGTAAATGCTGGTAAAATTCCTCTGAATTCAACAAACTTCACCTAACACACCTTGCCATACCCAACACAGCGTAATTAGTATAACTTATATGCAAAAAAATACGAACGGGTAATAGGAAGTAATGACAAAAAATAAGATAGGCATGTTACTAAACATGATAAAAGAAAGGGGAAAAAAGTAGAAAAAAACTAGGATAGGTTAAGTAAATAATTAAAAAACGAAATAAACGATCCAACATAAAAAAATATTGGTTCATTTAACTGTTAAATGAATTCTACAACGCCGGATTTAGGTAAATTCTGTTTCAGTAGATTCAGGAGAGGAGGTGTAAGGGCACTACTGCCCCTAGATATAGGCTACCCAACTACTGCCACTTCCTTTGAACTGGCAACATTTTAATTGGTTCTAGAGCTGTAGCCATTTTAAAATATCTTTTTGAGTTTTTAATTAGACCCTTCCTTCCCCTCTCCCCTTCACAACCTTTACCTTTACCTTAATTTAGAGAATCAAGCTTATCTTAACCGAAATTAAACTCAGGGTGTCTACTCAGTTAGAGGAACAAAAATTCGTGACTTTTTGGTGACCTTTTTTGACCACAAAATACCTTCGAGGGCGTATAGCCCAAACGGTCAGTAAGACGCGGTGCAAAAAAAATTCCTTCGGTAAACGGTCGAACATTATATTGTACATTGGGCCTAGATATTATAATTAAAAAACACCTTGGAGTAGGGCAGAGGCTAGTTCCAAATTCTTATTACCTTTTCCATGAATTTTCACTCCATTCAACCCACTTTGGCTTATATCAAATTTTGAATTATAAAATGTACAATAAGCCTTATACTGGTCATCTTCAACAGGGCGCAACCACTTTGAGTATTTATTTTCTTCAACAGTCAGCCAAAACTCTTTGAACGAACATTTACCAGGCATCTTTTAACAGATTAGCCTAAACTTCACACATAAAATCTTTGAATGCCCCCCCAAAATTATGGATTTTTTCGCAACACACGATTAAAAAATAATGTAGGCCTAATATTGTATGTGCCCATTAGAGGGAGCAGGCAAAGTGATAGACAACAAAGTGGTCGACACGAGAGGACAAAGTGGTAGACAGCAAAGTGGTAGACAGCAAACTGCTAGACACGAAGAAACGACATGGACCAAGTGATCGACACGAGCTGGACCATGTGATAGACAACCAACCGGTATACAAGATGAAAACAATTATTTGGAAGGCTGGGTGGGTCAAGTGGCCGACACGACTTGGACCAACTGCTAGACAAGCTCAAGTATAGGAGTACAAAGTGATAGACAACCAAGTGGTCGACACGAGAGGACCAATTGCTTGACAAACTTTGATATAATCCAGTTAAGAGTGGGCTAAGTGACAGAACAGTTAGTTCAAATCCTAAATAACACTGTTTGCTAGGTCTAAGTATTGTCTGACCTCCTAAATAACACTATGCTAGGTCTAGGTATTGTATGACCTCCTAAATAACACTATGCTAGGTCTAGGTATTGTCTGACCTACTAAATAACACTATGCTAGGTGTAAGTATTGTCTGACCTCCTAAATAACACTATGCTAGGTGTTTGTATTGTTTGACCTCCTAAATAACACTGTTTGCTAGGTGTAGGCTACCCTTATTTGCATGGTGGGAGAGTGAAGACCATTTATGAAAAACTACCCTCAGTACACCCGACCGAGATTCTAACCCCGATCTTCCTGTCATCGGCAGTCTAGTCTATTGCGAGTGAGATGCCTTAGAACATGCTACCCCTGAAGCGGGTTATATAGAAACAAAACAAGAGGAATGAGGGGTGGTGGGGAGCTGAAAAATGTTCAAAAATACACCTACCTTTTCAAACGCGTGAGCTACGTACTAGTAAAATATTTATACTAGCTTTCTTGACTTGTTTTTAAATCAAGTTCACACACTTTAGATTTACAATCTTGCAAAATGACAGTAACATTATTATTTGGTGAACTGTACTTGATTCAACATAGTACATACACAGTATCTAGTAAAATACACCAAATGTAGGCCAATATCCGCATCGAAATAACTTCGGCTCTTTTGAAAACCTTTAGCAATGCTCATATTTAAATAGTAAATTTAAAATAACTTTGTTAAGTATTTTATTTGTCGATATTATTTGCATTTGACAGTTTGTAACAACCATACACTCATACCGTTTGTCCCGCGGTCTAATAAGGTTTTATAATAGTTTGAATAAGAGTAATCATTCCGACTGAGTGGATTGGGCTGATAGTTACCACCCTTGTGGTTTTTACATCCAACCTTTACACTAATGCGGGATTATTCCATCATAACTTAGCTCCTTATTCTAGCCCATTAATAAACCTGGTGCTAACGCAACATCAACAAAATGTTCTTAGCTTCGATGGTTGATGGTCTAAGGCGTCATTCTCAAAATAGACTGGACTGTCAATGACGGGGATATCAGGCTTCAAATCCGGCCGGGTGTACGGAGGGGGATATTTAATTAATAGTTTACATTCTCCCTACATGCAAATGAGAGTACAAATCTTATAATAACAACATTTATTCTTTAATCCATTAGTGCAATTAGATTTTTTTGGTAGCACTGTGTCTTACCACCTGTTCGGATTATACGCTTATTTACTAACTACGTTAATGTGTTGAGAATGAGGAAGATTAAATTTATATATATAGTGCACCTGAATTTGCGTGGTGGCAGAGTGGAAAACCTTTTAAGAAAAATCACCCTCACTGTACCTTATGGGAATCGAACCCTGATCATAAGCTACCAACTTAGTTTATGGCAGTTGCTCTTCTATATAAGATTTTATTTCATCTTGTTAGTTCTTTAAGTATGATTTTTACCATTTATAACAAAACGTTTGTCTCCTTTCCTCAGATACGATAACTTGTTTCATTCAGAGAAACATTCTATATTTTCAGATACCATATTGTATGTATCAAAACCTATTATTTATTCGAAATGATAACTAAACTAGTGTTATAAAATATATTTTAAAGCGTGAAAAGTGTAAGTAAATTATTCAAATTATAAACACGATGGTTTAATTCTATACACCTATAAGTGGACCTCATCCTTTTTGACATTGTTGAATCTTGGGTGTCGGGAGGGCAGCAATTTCTAGGAAGATCCAGACCATCCTTATACCTAACTTTCTAAGCCCAAATTTACCTCTTTGTTAGTTTTGAAATAACTTGTCTGTCACTTGAGCCACTCTTAACTGGATTAATCTCGATGTTTGTCCTCTCGTATCGGCCGCTTGGCTGTCTATCACTTTGTCCTCTTATATGGGAGCTTGTCTATCACTTGGTCCATGTCGTTTCTGGGTGTCTAGCAGTCGGTCTGTTTACAGATTTGGTCTCTCGTGTCGATCGCTTGGTTGTCTATCACTTTGTATTCCTATACTTTAGCTTGTCTAGCAGTTGGGCCAAGTCGTGTCGGCCACTTGACCCACCCAGCCTTCCAAATATTTTGTATAGCTTGTCGAGTAGTTTGTTGTCCAACAGTTTGTATGGTGCCCCCATTAGACAACGAAAATCATTTTTAAAAAATGGTAAATTTCAATTGTTTTGAATGAATGGTCTTTAAAATTAAATGAATTAAGTCAAGGATTAAATATTAACACTAATAATATTATTTTATATTTTATTAAAAAATACGCCATATTTCACTGCGAAAACTATTGCTATTTGCTGCCAACGTTAATTTGAAATTATAATATACATTTTACACCGCCTTCAAATTGCAGTCGGATCACTGAAAGCGTAAAAAAAATGATAATTGCCGCCAACATCTTGATCCAGATCCACAACACAGATGAACGCCCGGTTTCTGTAGAAAATGTCCTGGTATTTTCCCGTATCATCTACAAAACCTGAATTCCAATTCATTCACTTAAAAACCATTATTTGTAGACACACACACACGGCATAATGTACTCACACACCCCACGAGACAAGTAGCACGCCAAATTAATATTTAATACAAGATGGCGAAATTTAACCTTGTCGTTGGAATCACAAGCAAAACAATCAGGCAACTTACTACTGGCACGTGCCATCACGTGTAGTGAGTGGACAGCGCTATCTTTGAAGCATTCGCGTTGTTACGATGTGCGGGAAATTCAAACTAAAATTATTTTCGTGACTTTATGACCAAAATATTAAAAATTCGTGACTTTTTCGTGACTTTCATGGCCCTTTTTTCAATTAGTGACTTTCTCGTGACTTTCGTGACCCAGTCGACACCCTGAAACTCAAACTAGCGCTCTCGTTTTAAATTATTTTACGAAACTATACCCCAATTTTCTTATGAGTGGACTTATCTGACGGCTAGAAACAAACAAACTAGATCTACTTTCACGTCAAGTCATATGACCTGCAGCTCTCACTTTTGATATTATCAATGTTGATAACAGAAGAATATATATGTATTTTTTTTTCTAGGGGTGTGCTTCCACATTAAAAAGTTTCGACCATAAAAATATTGAAAGATACAATCATAATTTATAGTCAATTTTTACCATTCATCACTGCTATTGTGCTAAGCTAGATTTATCAATTTAGCTTTATATTTTAGTTTAATAGCTCCTTGTCATTATTTTAAAAAGTGATTTAAGTAATAATGCCTGAGGCAACATTCTATTTTTAAACTATCATCAAAACTGTAAGCACCTTATCTACCCAATTTCTGCTTAATCACTTTATTTTAAGGGAATTGAGTTTTTTTAAATTATGATTTTTATTTACTTTTTTGCAGATACATTGTTGTCATACTCAACGTTATTCCTGGTTTTTACTTTTATTTTTTTATTTCATTTTCAGCGTGTGTCAATCTATTGTTAGCTTGTTTGGGTGTTAAAGCTTCGCCAATAAAAATATTGAGAGATAAAATTCTCATTTTTGTTCAAAATTATTACCACTTTGAAATGTTATATACCCTTCATTTATCCTGTTGGGTGGAAAGATTATCTTGAAATATTCCACTATGTTATAGCTTGTAAGATAGGGTCATACTACATGTTCTTGGTCAAGGTAAGATTGTTTTACCTTTCAGGGTAAACAATAATAATAATATTTAGCACCGCGTCTTACTACCCGTTCGGGTTATACGCTTTAAGTACTAATTACTATAATGGATTAGGAATTGGGAAGGTTGAATTAGAGGAAGTGAGCCCGCATTTGCGTGGAGGGAGAATGGAAAACCATTTAGGAAACACCCCCCCCCCCTTGTTCACCCGACCGAGATTCGAACCTCGAGCTCCCCATCCTCAGCAGTGGAGCTCAACACAATTAGCGCGTTAGTTAACTACGCCACCGAGGCGGGTTTCAGGGTAAAAGGGGTGTATATTACAAATTAATATTTATATTAACAACCTGAAGTAATTGAACTACATGTTGTAATTATAACAGGGTGTATGAGATTTAAATGAAATATTATAAACAAGTGTATATAATAAAACATTTTATATATGATTTTAGTGCGTTAAGTTATATAAGTAAACCAAATAAAATATATTTTCCAAGCATTTAAAAACTATCGAAAAATAGTCAAATTTGATTTGATAAGTATGCTTCATATGTATTCGATTTGGGTTCTCTTCGAATTGAAAAAGTGTACTTCGTACATTACTTCAAAGCATTTTCTTCAAAAGTAGTTCCTAAAAAACAGTTCACTCCTTTCCAACTCCCAGACAACTCCTTCCCTCCCCTTCAAAGCATTTCCTTCACAAGTACAGTAGTTTCTAAAAACAGTTCAGTTCTTAGCTCACTCTTTATGGATATGATAGTATGTCATGATCACAACACAAAATATTTAGATATTAAAATTAAAATAATAATAGAAATGTCATGGTATATCCGGTGCAACTTATTTGTCAACTAGGGGGTGTAGCTTTTCACTATCAATAAAATAAAATAAAAACCTTTTAATTAAAAAGGTCACTCGTCAAACCCGGGAATAAAATCCAATATTTCATGTAAGTCCACCCTTTCCTGGAGAAAGCCGAAATTCTCTATTTGTTTCTGTTACACTCATAAACAAAGCTACTAAATGACCGGCACCAACAGATGATTGTCGCCCTGTGAGTTAACGGGATTCCTTATTGTTTCCTAGAGGCGATGTACAACATCCGACTGACTTTAGTGACACTACGGTGACCACCCAAGAAGACAGAGCGCGGGTCTCTGCTTCTTTAACGAAGTTATGACCACTTGAGGTTTACCTATAAACCGATACTGCTACACATTTATTGTGGCCGTGTACATGTTTGCTAAGCAGGTCAGTCGGTTTTGCAATTTGTTTGTTTCAAAAGGCGCTCAGAAATTTGTATCACAACACAAAAAACTATTTTATTTGTATGGTATAGACAAAAATGTAAAGAATTTTTTTTTAAATAATAAAAATTTCAAAAATTAGTCATTAGTAAACTTCTCTTAAACAAATCTTCCCCTGCGCACCCCTCTTCCCTTCAGTCGCCAAAATAAAACTCAACAAATATACAGTGTTATTTGTCATGTCAAAAGCTTCTCAGATATTAATTTTAAATAAAATCATTAGGACCATTTTAGAAAAATGTCAAATTATCAAATATCAGCTATAAATAGAATCAAAATCAAAGTAATATTTAAGGAACGACAATAAAGCATATAAATATAAAGTTAGAACAAAATCCATCTGTTTGGATTATAGCCGCAGGGATAGACAGACCATAATACCCATTTTTTATGGTTCGAGGCCAAGACGTATCATTATCTAGCGGTAAAATAGTTTCACGATTACATTACCTTCTCTATACGAGCAAGTAAAAAAAACTGATAATAATAGAATTTTATCAATCTTGTGAAAAAAAAATTATCTTCTGACAGGCCTTTCATATGAAAATTGGGCTCAACATCTTCGCATCATCTATAATGAAGCTCATCTAATGTACTGTCAATAATAATATTAACTTGTAGACAATTAGATAATGTCCATCCGCCTTTATTTAAGACGGGGACTAATCGAATCTTAAGTGCCTCCAGTCCCATTCCAGCTCAGTACATTCCCTCCTCTCCTCACTTTCCCACCCTTATCAGTAGTATTTCAAGTAATCAAACTCTTGGCTATATATCTGAAACGTCCACTTGCATGCCTTTAAATAAATCAGTCGTGCTTACAAAGGGCAGGCAAGACGCAATTTCAATCCTGATTAACTCGCTCACGCGATTCGTGAATAATCGAACAACCCCTCGTGGAGGGTTGAGAAAGAGGATGGGGCGGGAGGAGAATGGAGTTGCTCTAACCCTAACCCTATAAGTACGTATGACGTCCAGAACTGTGTGCATCCATCCCTCCCCTCACCCCTTGTTTCCAACCAATCAAGGCGAGTCGGCTTCCGTGACAAATGCGTATTAGTTTATCCTTAAGGAGAGGCTACTTTTTCTTCCCCTGGAAGATACAACCGCGCTTATCATCATCAATGTTCACGGACAAAATGATATGAAGCGTGTCTTTGCGAGAGTTTCCATTTGCTCTAGTAAAATTACACGCCCGTTCGTGAAATGATAGATGTTACCTGCAGAAACTACCAGACGCATCGAGGTTCTTACCAAGAAATGGAATCGCCCTTGAGCTGAGCACTTAAGAAGAACCGGGAAGGTTTAATCGGTTTGGTTCTTTAAATAGATATTCAGCGGAGCAGGATGGTTTTATTGCATGGTCTGAAACCTAGCTTGATAGAGAGAGACCGAGTTATGTTAGGTTTACGGTCGTTATCTCGGGTTTGCCATTATTTTCTAATTGTAAAATTCCCCGTGTTGTCCTGGTTTTAAAGAAGGAAAATCCATTTTTACAGACAACTCGGAATGAAGTGCGGAATTTCATTTTTCACAAAATTGAATAGTTTGAAACCATGCTATTGGTGTTTCGAATTAAACTATTAGAACTAGATGAGGAAATACACGGAGTCATTCCACAATGTCAAGTTTCAGGGAGAAAGGGGGGAGGGGGCATAAAATATGTGTTCGAAGCAACGCTTTTTTTAAAAAAGTTTTCTTCTATAGACTATATATTCAAAGTTTGCTCTTAGATATTACAAATTCTCAAATATTTCAGTTATTTGTTGCAAGATTTCCTGAGATTAACCTGTTTTTTCTAAGCAAACACACACAAAAATCACCGTTGTATTTCAGTTCTCCCGTATCCCAAGTGCGTGCTTTTTTTTCTGGTCGATGCGTCTTACTTCCGGTTCAGGCTGTACGCATATGTATAATTAAGCTTATGAGTTCAATATGAAGTAGGTTAAATTTATAGAAAGTGTACTAACATTTGCGTGGAGGCTGAGAAGAATAAACATTTAGGGGGGGAGGGGAACTCGGTACATTCGACCGGGATTCGAACCCCAATCTCTCTGTTAATGGCAGGCTAGACTATTACGAGTGTGACACCCTAGACTATGCGGTAACCGAAACAGATGCAGCTCTGTTATATGTGTTAGGATTCTGGTAAGAACTTTAATTTTTATTAAGTGTAAAGACGTTATTTTGCTTTCAACATTGATATTATTTACTATATTATTGGTGTAATTTTATAGGTATTGATAATATTTATCAAAATCCCATATGAGGATCACACGACCTACAGTAGCCCCATGGCTTCTTTGGTGCTGAGTGACAGCTTTAAAACGTTACCAGACCAAATTATGTATCCCTTCACCAAACCAGATGATCTGCAAAATACATGTATTTAGCAGCTGTCACCTTTGACAGTCAAAATTTATGTGTATACCTAAATGTTGACTGTCAGAAGTCAGCTGTGAGCTGTCAGTCAGCACCAAAGAAGCCGTGGGGCTACTGTATATACTATATAAAAGTCGTTTCACAAGAATTTTCGTCTAGATATTATTTAAAAGTAGTTTAAGTAACTTTTGATAACTTTTGGATACGGTTCTTTCTATTAGAATTCGAATGTACCTTAAAAACAAGGTTTTTCGAAAACGTAAAGATAAGGTAGGCTTACAAGATATAAACCCATTCTAACCAAAACCTAAAGTGTTTAATTTTTTTTAAATTGATGGCACCTAACGTGAACTTTCTAAACCAACTAATTATATCTACACTCGACTTACAATTTAACTTAAATCTAGAACAAGCACAGCCCCCAGTCTCCAGGCCACTAATTCATCACTGTGAAAAGGGAAGCAGGAATTTAATCGATACCATTTTTTCCCGCCAAATTACGTAAACAGACCCAGGACGTTTGATTTAGTAAACAGACGTGCTACTTACTGAATTATGGTGTCAGACCAAAGTTACTAACCCTAAATTAACGTATACTTAAGTTAGTTAATACCATTATTTGAAGCTGCAACTTTTGAATTTTGACAGCAAGTATCATGGACCAAACCCAATTTCACAATGGTATATTTTTGGCCTTGTTGAGAATCAAAATCTGGAAATTTACACAGAACATGCGCGTTATAGACGGAGACAAAATGTCATACACATTTTCTAATATCCATAGTAGCATTGGTCAATAAATAGAGAATAAAACCTAAATTTAATATAAACCATGATTTGCACTAGTGGACACGAGGATAAAAGTTCAAGTTCTATTTTGTCTGGTTCGTCGATGAAAGGGAGGTCAAGGTTAGAATCCCGGCAGGATGTATTGAATTTTACCCCTTGAATGGTTTATCACTCTCCCTTCACGCAAATGCGTGTCCACCCCATTAGTTTAAAATATGCGGATATCCCGCGAACATTCTCGACCCCGATATTATGATGAATCTTTACATTTATATGCCCTCAAACAACCCAAAAAAGTGGGTTTTATGATTATTTCAGTCTAACTGTGTGTGTTTGTGTGTCTACCTGTCCCTCCATGAAGTTTCAGACAAAACGAATTGATGGATTTTGTTCAAAATTAATATTTAGATGCTATATTATCATATCTTGGGTCATCATTTATTTTGGTACTAGCCTTCAAATCAAGGGTAGTTTATTGATAAATGGTTTTTGAAAAGTTTAAATTTTGCGAAAATATTTATAAATTAAAAAAAAATCTAAATGGGTATCTTGGGAGTGTTTTACATGATAAATAATATATATGTTCGTTTATATAAAAATAATTAAAGAAATATTACTAAAGTATTTGTAGCTAATGATTGTTTTATATGCTGGAAAACTTACTAAGAGGTAGTTAGTTAGTTTACTCATCTAAGCCTAATTTTGAATATTTGTAATAAACTATGATAATTTATTATAGTATATGAGAAAGTATGTAAGCTTGTGTACTTTTTTTATACGGTATACTACAGCGTATGACGTAATTAAAGGGCACCAAATTCGAATCAGGTAGGCCTATTTTCTCTCACAGTCTATTATAACATTCACCTTTACCAATTGAAATGTGTTCTACTTTCAAATACACATTGTTGCTGTGGTATGTTCTGTGTTGTTACTCCCTTTAAACTCTTGAACAAAGCTATCCTGTGGTTTAAAGGTGAGGATTATTGGCCTAAACATCCGTGAAATAGTGACGCAAGCTGCGAGGAATTGAAGCTATTCAGTGCTCCAATTTAGAGAACAATTCTCAACGAACACACCAAACATGGAAGTTAGCACCCCATATTTGTGTGTACACGACAGTTCGAAACCCTTGTTTTTTTATTATGAATTATCTACCCGTACTTGTGGCCACGCAATATTAGGTAGGTTGCTGGTGACGGAAAGATCGAGGTTCGAATCTCGCCCTGGTGAACTAGAGGCGATCTTCCAAAAGCAATTTATCGCCATGGTTTTCCAACTCTTTCTACACGACAATGCGGGCGCATTTCGTCTAGTCTACCCTTATAATCCTCAAATTTTAGATTAATAATCAAGGTGTTAAACATAATCTAACTAACTATGAGAGGTGTACAAAGCTTCGGAATGTCAAATTCTGTGGTTAAAATCTCCTTCAACTTCAATAACCTTTGAATCTTTGAGAATGGCGAATATAGAATAAAGCTTAGATATAATTATTAGATTTGAAATATCTCACTTTATAATAAATGTTTCAATATATTATGTAAAAATAATTTTTTCATTATTTCAACACCAATTAGTGATTTAAAAAACCTTTACCGTAGGCATAGATGCATGATTTTCAAAATTAAAAGAAGGGTGTGTCAACTAAATAAACTTTTACTTCAATTTTGGCTCCATATTTAAATAATTTACTTTGTATATTCCTAATGATTATACTGGAATAGAAGGATTTTGTTGGAAAGGATCTTTTTTAATTACAAAAATAAAAGTCTATTTATCCAGTCAACAGTTGTATTATTTCACTATATTATAAGTACTATTTAATTGGTATCAATATCTTTATAAAGTAAAACAAGTTTATTCCTTTCTGATTCGAAATTAAAACTCACTTTCTTGACAAATTACTATATTATTATTATTATTAATAATAATAATTTTAGCACCGCGTCTTGTTAGCCGTTCGGGTTATACGCACTAATGCTACTGTGTAATGGTAGGGTGATTGTGAGATGAAATGGAGGACCTACAGTTTAACGTGGAATTCCGAACCACGGTGGAGGCCTGGCATTCCACACATTCACAAGTTGTGATTAATACACGTCTTGTCAGAGGTGAAGGCAGGGTTTGGCAATCAGCTAAATCTGTGCCGGGACCGAAGCATCACTGTACAAATACACGATTTACCAACTGGCTTTATATTTATGAATGCTCAGAATCTTGATTTAACATCCATATATTTTATTATTGAATAGCAGCCCCAATCAGGAATCGAAAGAAGTTGCAAATTAAGTGTCTTACTTATTCTAAAGCATTAGGAATTCGGAATTTCATCGCCACACTTACAAACGCACGCCACTTATCCCTATCTTGGGCTAGTTCTATCTAGTCCCCTTCATTACACCCTCTCCTTATCTTGAGCTAGTTCCATTCAGGCCCCTCATTACACCCAAGCCCTATCTTGAGCTAATTCTATCCAGGCCCCCTCATTACACCCAAGCCCTATCTTGAGCTAATTCTATCCAGGCCCCCTCATTACACCAAAGCCCTATCTTGAACTAGTTTTATCCAGCTCCCCTCATTACACCCAAGCCCTATCTTGAGCTAGTTCTATCCAGGTCCCCTCATTACACCCAAGCCCTATCTTGAGCTAGTTCTATCCAGCTCCCCTCATTACACCCAAGCCCTATCTTGAGCTAGTTCTATCCAGGCCCCCTCATTACACAGAAGCCCTATCTTGAGCTAGTTCTATCCAGGCCCCTTCATTACACCCAAGCCCTATCTTGAGATAGTTCTATCCAGGCCCCTTCATTACACCCAAGCCCTATCTTGAGATAGTTCTATCCAGGCCCCTTCATTACACCCAAGCCCTATCTTGAGCTAGTTCTATCCAGGTCCCCTCATTACACCCAAGCCCTATCTTGAGCTAGTTCTATCCAGCTCCCCTCATTACACCCAAGCCCTATCTTGAGCTAGTTCTATCCAGGCCCCCTCATTACACAGAAGCCCTATCTTGAGCTAGTTCTATCCAGGCCCCTTCATTACACCCAAGCCCTATCTTGAGATAGTTCTATCCAGTCCCCCTCATTACACCCTATCCTTATCTTGAGCTAGTTCCATCCAGTCCACCTCATTACACCCTATCTCTTTCAGATCAATTCTATACTATCCACCCATCTGTGTTTAGGTTTTCCCAGTGGTCTCTTCCCATTGGGTTTGCCTGTCAATACCTTTAACACTGTTCTAGATTCTCCCATTCCCGCTGCATTCTCTGCCCACCGTAATCTACAAGACTTGATTATCCTAACAATATCCTGTGATGAGTAAAGGTTATGTAACCTCCTCCCCTCCGCAGTGACCTCATCGCTTTTAGGGCCAAATATTTTCCTAAGCACTTTGCTTTCTAACACCCTTCATTTTTCCCCCCGCCATGTAAGGTAAGAGACCACGTTTCACACCCATAGAGAACAAGTGGTAAACATATCATTTTGTATATTAATTGACCCTTGCAGAGTCAAAATAAACTTTTATATAATGTATTATTTTACCTTACCCAAATCACGTTGATAGAAGTATAATTACCAGTGTTTCGGGAAACAATATCTAATACATCAAGACAGAGACTCACCTGCAACAAACATAAATAAACTAAGTTAGAACAATGACGATACTTGTTTAAATTTTATTAGTAAAGTGATATAGGGCCAGTGTATACATACAATAATTGCAAAAATGAAGGACTATTTCAAATCCTTTTGCGACCGCTACAAAAGGTACTAGATCTTATTTTACGTATTCAAACGTCAAGTAATATGAACTGTACCTGTCACTTAAGGCTAGTAAAATAGGTAAATGTTTCCAATAGATGTTTGTTTTTTCTAAAAGGGTCTTCCTATAAAAATTGGACCCTAAATACCAATAACAACACAATTCTTATTATTTATAAATATATTAAGCCGTATACAAAACAATATTTTATAATACTTTCCATAACTATCTTAATTTAAACAGTTTATGCTAGTATACGTCAGGTATTTGAATTCGGAAATAATTTGAGGAAATCTCCAGTGTTTTAACCACCTTATTTAAGGTGTGTAATGAACAAAATAAGTTTTCAATCTGCTAGAGGTCTGCGTTCACTATTATTATGTAAATATGGCGGCGAAATGAGTATGTTTACGAATATCTCGTTAAACATTGATTTTACGGTGAAAAAAGTTAGGCTAAAATCTATTTTATTGCAAATAAAATTATCTATAAAAACTTTATAAGCACAATTTTCGTAAAATTAAATATTTTTAAGTTATAGCCGCGAGAATCCAACGATCTTCACTCAAATGCATGCAACAGAGGGCTCCCATCCTGTATTTCAATTTTTACGTCAATTACTCTGTAATTTTAGCAGCTTAAATGTAATTAATGCATTTGTTACTAAATATTCAATGTTTTAAGCTCTGAAAATTATTATTTAATACAAAAGTATTTCTGTGAAATATTTATTTATTTGTATATGCTAGGACGTTTATTACGGTAGTTGTGAGTTTTCATAATCGTGTCCCTTACCCAGCTCACAGGCAAGTTAAGGAATAGCTTACGATTAAAAATATGAGTGAAAAATGTCACAACTTGCACAATAAAGTGTCATCCAGCTAACTTAGTACGACCATTCCTCTCGAGGATAGGTGTTCGTCGACATTCGGGACAAAGAATGGACCAAACGGACCAAACCAAACCAGTATATACCAGGCTTCGGTTGATTTAGACCCGTGTTGGTTACGAGAAAAAATGTTGTGCTTAACTTTCACAAGTTCGAAAGCAAATGAGCGTATTCAACGAATTAGTAGGCCCTAGATATACTGCGGTAAATATACTGTTAGTTGAGTCAATGCCATCACCTATGTCTCAAAAAAATTAACACCAGCTCATCTCCATACAATGTGAAAAAATCGAAATTGAGAAATTCTTTGTAGAAAAAAGCTGACGAGGATAATTACTTACTAATTGTTAATAGTTGACGAAGATACATAACTTTTGATGCTAATGTCAGCATTAGCTTCGCCTTGACCCAACATTCATTTCTTAAAACCGGGCAAAGGGAAAACAAACAACCCAGTGTATGGTTAAAGCAACTTCAAGTTTCCAAATGAAGTAAAGGAACACATTTGGTTCCTACACGTGTTAAGTGGCTGCACCATAACTTCCTTTTTTTTATATAATGGGCCAAATAAAATTTGTAAAACTTTTAAACATTACCAATAAATTGCAGGAAGTTGTGCAAAATCATCGGAGTGGTCATCCAAACGATATAGGTAGAACCACAATGTATTTCAACTCTATACGGAGCCAAGCTCACCGAAAATTCTCTACACAAATTAGGGTTTGATTTGTTCGTGAAAATATTGCTGAAGAATAGTTTGAAACCCAACTCTACCTCCTATTCAGGCAACTGCACGGCGACATTCCAAGAACATAACCAAAAAAATTCAAACACAGTATTGATTCCTATAACCCCCACCAAAGACCCAGCTCCACAAAACTTTAGCCTGTAAATGTACCAAAGGGTGCAGAGCATCTTACAGTTATAGGAAAGTTGGTATCCAACGTTCCAACATATTTTTCCATTTTCAGGGACAATCATGTACAAATACCGCAAACGAAGATTAAGAGGTAGATAGCTAAGAAGATCATTAGCTGTTGATTAAAAACTGTATGTGTGTGTTATGTATGTATGTATGTATGTATGTATGTATGTATGTATGTATGTATGTATGTATGTATGTATGTATGTATGTATGTATGTGTATACGTATGTGTGTGTGTCTGTATGTATATATGTATTATAAAAACCTAATGATAGTATAGGTTTTAACTAAATTAATATATACTCGTATTATAAACACATTTTTGTACTAAATATTAATTTTTTTAGACCATGAAAAATAATATTAAGTAACAATGGCTCTGATTACATGTTGGTTGTTAAAAGGAAGCCCCTTTACTACGAGCAGTATAGATAAAGTCGTACGTAGGCTCCCCGCAGTTCTAACTCGAAAGAGTTTATTTTACGAAAAATGTGCTTATGACTTTTTTTTATATATAGATACATTTATATTGAATAGTACAAATAGCTAGTTTTACCGTAGCATTAACGTTTAACAAGACATTCACGAAAATACTCATCTCACTTTTCGGAGGGGAAAAACTTTGTATGTTTATTACAAACCTAAGATGAGATTAAAACAACTGATTTTCTAAGATTATTTCAAGTAGGCCTACCTGACATATTGTATACAGCTAGATGACACTTTGCTGTATGAGTGGTGAAATTTTTCCTTTTTATTCCGAATCATAAGTTATAATTTGCTTGTATGCGGAATAAGGAAAATTATTATGAAAACTCACAATTGCCGTAAATATTTTTTATTAATATTAATTTTTTAGAGATTAAAATATTACATATTTAGTAACAAGTGTACTGATTACATTGTGGCTGTTAAAATTACGGAGTAGGACTAATTAACGTAAACATTAAAATATAGGATGACAGACCTTTTATTGCGTTCAGTTGTGTGAAAACATTGGATTCTCGCGGTTATAGTTCCAAAATATTTCATTTTACAAAAAAATATACAAATACAATTTTTAGAGAGAATTTAGTTTGGAATAAAATATATTGATTAGACACCTTAAATAAGGCGATTAATACACTTTGCAGATATCCTCAGATTATTTACGAATTGAGGATTTATTTTTGCCTTGATGTCTGGCCTACATCCCTTTTATATATAAACTATTACATTATGGTTTTAAAATAAACAACAAAGATAAGAAAAGTGTTGGGGGATTTGCGCCCACATTTTTCAAATTATAAGTTTTAAAACAACTCTAGTAAAACTATGAGTACAACACAAAGAACGTCAATAAAACACGTGCATTTACTCCTGATAGAAAGATCAGATACAAACTTAATGGAGGAAACCGATTTGGAGTGCCGGCACCAATTCAAATCTCAGGCGGAAACCGCCGGTTTGTAGATAAGTTAACCCAAGAGTCAACGTTCAAGGAAAAATTAATACGCATAAAGAATGCAGTGCTAAATTATTTTAGCGTTAATTTAATTTTACTAACCCTAGCCCACTTCTGTTCCGGGCTATCCCACATATTTACACTATTGGGGTAAAATTTAGAAGAAATGTACCATTTAGGAAAAACAGCCCCCTACACACCAGGCCAGGTTTTCCACCTACCAATAAAACACGTTTACATTTTCTACCAATTTTAACTTATTAAACCCTAATCCTTTAGAACAGATAATTTGTGGGTATCTAGAGTAAGTAGCAAGAAGCTAAAAAAATATGCTTTGGCCTATAGTTAATTTGTGGGACTATCAAAATCAGAAGTGACATACTGAAGATATGCATAAAAAGTAAATGAGTAATCATTCGCTTTGTGAGATTAAGAAAAATGCATGGATTGAACCACCTAGTAAGTAACCGGTCAGGATCGAACCGCAGCATCACACAGTAAAATAAAGCATGCTAACCACTGACACACACACACACACACACACAAGTTCCGGTTACATTTACGAGTTTTTTTTAATATAACATCCACGTCGTTGCATGCACAAAAACTCTCGTCTCCCTATTCAACTCCAGATACCATCATTGATCCGAATCACCCCTTCTATACCCCTCTGGAAATCTAGGAAAGGGGGAGTTCGATGGTTGAATCACACGCTCGGGTATCTGAATACCCGATCCCTCGATCCTCCCCTCCAAACCCGCCTACACGCACTTTATTCTCTCCCTTGCTCACACCATACCCCCACCCTTCCGCCCTTTTTTTCACAATCTCCGTCCCAAACCGAATCGTTCCCATTAAGTTTTCCCTCATACTTTTTTTTTTTTGACAAATGGTTTTCTGCTGGAGCACTTCATTACTGGAGTACACGGAAGGTCCCTCTCACCCCACCTAACCACGGGGGAGGGAGGGCGCTGTTATCAGTGTCGCAGCCAGGTATGTGTTATGCGGGTCTGCCTATATAGCAGTGGGCACAGAGGAAGTCTGTTCGATACGCGTCACAATGAATGGTATCGCGTTCACCTTCCGGGCAATGTAAAGGTCAAAATTATGTGACATTTCATTTTTAGAGGGAGGGAGGATAAGTATTTTACGTGTAATTTTCTAAAAAAAAAAAAGAGGAGTTAAANAAAAAAAAAAAGAGGAGTTAAATTTAGTTTTACCTATAGGAGCGCACTTGTCAATTGCTATCCGCGTCGCCTCGTCGCGTTTACTGAGAATTTATTTTTTCAAACGGTTTCCAACTCAAAACCTTTCTTCAAATTTGGGTGCGATTAATATAAATTCTCTCTTACTAATTCCTATCCCAATATGTGATTAGATGCGGATAGCCCAGATGTATAGTGGTAGTAGTAAGACATGGTGTAATAAGAAAAACTAAACGATAATTCCTGGTGCTAGGATTATTAATTAGCCCCTTGTAAATGGGACAAAAACGTAAACGAATCCTAAAAGAATATTAAGTATTACTCGGATTAAGCTCTAAACACTATGCAAAGGGGACGATTTCAGTATTCCTAAGAGCTTTCATAATTATAGCAAGTTCATGCGAATTATTCTCCCGTGTTATCTAAACTACTAAACTATGGTGTGCTCACACACACTCTCACACACACACACCAAAGAAGAAGTTAAAGGAAAAACCTCGGCGGCTAATAATTAAAAAAATATATATATATTATGTTTATAACACCAAGTTGTTTTGAGGAAGAATGTGCGCGTGTTCATATATGATTAAACAATTTTGGGAGATTAATACTTTTCTTTTTTTGGCATTAAATTTTGAAAGTTTCTACTAAACAAACATACAATTTTATATAAAATGTATTGAAAGTAACCCGCCTCGGTGGCGTAGTTGGCTAACGCGCCAGCCGTGTTGAGCTCAACCACTGAGGACGGGGAGATCGAGGTTCGAATCTCGGCCGGCTGAACTGGGGGTGGTTTTTCCTAAATGGTTTTCCACTCCCCCTCCACGCAAATGCGGGTTAACTTCATCTAATTCATCCTTCCCAATTCCTAATCCATTAGCGTATTTAGTACTTAAAGCGTATAACCCGAACGGGTAGTAAGACGCGGTGCTAATTAATAATAATAATAATAATAGATAATATTGAAAGTAGCTTAATTGTTTATTAAAGGTTTTTGTAGACCTACCTATATTAAATTGAAACTGACCCTTTGGATGAAAAACGTTGGACCACAATGGTTTAGAAGAAATGTACCCACATTTGCGTGAAGGTAGAGGTTAAAGTCCTTTTGGAAAAACCACCCTAAGTACACCCGACAAAGATTCAAGCCACGATCTCCCCGTCATCGGCAGTATAATCTAACACGAGAGTGACGCCTCAAAGGACCATACGGCCACCGAAACCGGTAATTAAATGGTATAATTTTTGCTTTTCTTGTGGAGTATGTGGGGTAATAAGATGTGCGCATGACAGGGTTAATTTGTTTAAGGTTCAATTCGTAGCCGAAATAAAATTTCAAAATGTACTAGATATTTTTTTTAATAACGAGAATTTAAAAAAGTATCCAATTCAATAGGTTAAACATGAGGGATTAGCTCAAAAATTACATAAAATTATATTATTATTGAACAACATCTTTTATATAAGGTTGTATTCAAAGTGTTATTATTATTATCATCACCGCGCCTTACTACCCGTTCGGGTAATACGCACTTACGCTAATGTGTAATGTTAGGGTTATTGTGAGATGAAATGGAAGACCTACAGTTTAACGTGGAATCCGAACCACGGTGTAGGCCTGGCATTCCTCACATTCACAAGTTGTGATTAATACACGTCTTGTCAGAGGTGAAGGAAGGGTTTGGAAATCAGATAAATCTGTGCCGGGACCAAGGATTGAACCCCAAACCCCCGGCACAGAAGTCTGACATCTTACCCCTAGACCGCCAGGTCACCCACCTACTCAATGTGAAAGTAAAGAAATGTAAGATAGTATTTACTTATATTGGTCACATTTTCTGGCATCAAACGTTTATGATATTTTAAAGACATTGGTGTCCAACTGCTAACAGTGCAGGTTCTGCACACTGTATTTTGTCTGCGCTTTCTCTTTCTCCCACCCTCTCCCCCCTTGTTTATCAGGTATGCAGCAATCCTCACTGCCAGGAGCATTATGGGGGAAAGGGGTGGGAGCGTAAATGAAAGAAAAAGTATACGTCTGGAAGAGTCTGAGTTCATTTTATTCTATAAATACAGAATTACAAAATCTTAACTTTTATTATCGTTTGGAGGTACAGCAGGGAAATAATTATACCGCTACAGTGGGCATGCGGATTAAATGTCAGGCTAATCGAGTCTTGTTTTCTGGCGGCAGGGAATTTAAGGTTCGAATCTCAAATGGGTGTAGCCCTATATAAGTTTTTTTCCAAAATTGTTTCTAACACCTTCTTTACACAAATTATAGAGCATTTCCTTTATTTCTAACTGATTCATCACTAACCAATTAGCGTTCTTAAAATGCGTACATCCCGGGCGGGCAGTAAGACGTGGCGAAATAAATATGTTATAAATGACATACTAATAAAGTATGAGAACTTGATCAAATTGTATTTGGGAACTAGAAAATGTTAATGCATTCCTAATTTTAGCTGAATGTAAATGACAAATTAAATGTCTTCAAATAAAACAGCGTGAATGTATAAGGATAACTAACTATATGCACAAGATAAATCTTATTGCAACCATATTAAAAAAACTGGTCATTCTAATCAATATATAAAAAAAACAATATTTTCCCTCTTTGTTCCTATTTCTCCTTTTTTTCCCCTCCCGTAGAGCTTAAATATTACAAGAGAGCACTTTCCAAGTTTCGGTTCACATTAGTCTCGGTAAAACTTTTCATGAAAAGGGAGCCTGGAGGAAATGGGTCGGGGTTGGTAACAGGAATGAAAAAAGCGAGGGGAGGAGGGGGGGGGTAGAGGAGAGCACACACACCGGAATGTAGTAAAGTAGAATTCCAGCCAAAGTCAGTAACAGTTGTATAGAATATACAACGATCGCAAAGTCACGAAGTAGCGGAAAGGCAAAAATTGTAGTGGTAAACAAACTTTTTAATTTAATTTTTGTTAAAGTGGAAAGATACCGTTTGTTAGTATATACTTGATGCATCGAGGAGTAAGAGAGAAAGAAAGCGAGAGAAAAAAAAACCTCTTGTTAGAGAGACTCGTGTCTTGTTAATGTTTAAAATGCGAAGTGAGTAATTTATTTGTATTTTTAAATTTTCGATTAGCGCTACAAGAGAACGTAGAGAAATGTTCTAACTTTTGACGCTCTCTTTCCCCGAAGTGCGCTTTATCGAGTTAGAAATACAACAGCTGTCGTATTTGCGTCATGTAGGGGAATGAGACTATGCAATATTAAAGAAAGATTATACCAGTAGTCCGGCAGACATGCAGTTCAAAAGATCTACGGGTACTGAATACAATGGCAAATAAAAACAAACTGCGAATCAAGAAATTATTAGTATATACTTTTAAGACTGCATAAGCAAATACTGAACACTTTAAAGGGGGACCGATCATACACGTTAGATCATAGGCGCCAGCCTGTAAAAAAAAAAAACCTTGGGAGTGCTTTATAAAAAGCGTCATGCGGGTGGTATAACATTTGCAAATTTTCAAGCACCATATTTAAAAATTGTCAAAATTACAGTGCAATTTGTTAGTCTCAATGTATGTTTAATTAAATAAATAAAATTAACTTTAATAAAGTAGAGCAAATATGCACAACACAACTGACACAAACCAAACTATAATGGAGACATAAATGCCAGGCTGTCTGTTCACGAGTGGCGAGTGCTACCAACTTGATCATGCTTGCTTACATATCAGCTGGCAGCACCTACACTTTTCTACGCTAGAGAACACTGTTCGCAGCGCAACCCTATAAATTCAAGATATAACTAGCGCCGTAATATTCCAGAAATATTACATAGTTTATTATTATTATTAAAGTTTTGAGGCCCATCGACATATTGAGGTCATTAGGGCCTTGAAATATATTAAAACATAGTATAATCCCCATAGGGGAGACACATTATAATTTACCTGCTGAATTAAAAGGCAAATACAGAGTAATAATTGATATAAATATAAATAATAAAGAGATAAAATACCCATTTGAAACACTCCATAGGAGTGCTCAAATGGGCTCTTAGTACAAATGACAATCACTACGATAAGAAGACAAAACAAACATATTAAAACAATATGTGAGTTAAAAGACAAAACAAACATATTAAAACAATATACAAG
>CABFVX010000252.1:321305-356188 GCA_902151425.1 Timema shepardi | reverse complement strand
TGGTAAGTCCATACAAAACTGGGAATAACCTGACAAGTCCAGGAAATCTTACAACTTTTTTTTCGTAGTTAATATGCCGCCGCTTACAAACAATCTAGTACCTAGCGGCTTTTCATCAAAGAATGTTTATTGAAACATTAGAGTAAAATACAATATGAAATCGCTTCTGACCGCCCCCTGTGGATCACCTTATCGCCAACTGATATTTTGTGACAGTCGCGGCTCTTGTTATCCAAAGTGTTCAGCTGTCGCCGTATGCTAAGTATATATTTCTAGTCTACACCGACCACTGGTATTTGTATCACTACTACTTTTGTTATATAACCATTATGAGTGACGGTGGCCAACAAATATCGTTAAAAATAGCCCTGTCAGTGATTCTTTTCCCATATCTAATAACCAGTTTGCTTGGAATAATTTTGTGAATGTTTGGATCTGGGTTATGCCAGCGTCTATGCAGACTGTAATTTTCTTTATTTAAAGTTAGTGTAGAAACCTTTTTAGTCCATTTTATTCTGATCCATAACAAAGGATTTTCAAGAGAAAGATGTGAGTGGTGAAAAAGGACATAGTAGTTCAAAGCAAAAGCTGACAAAGAAGAGAAGAAAATTTGGTCGTTTTAGAGACACCAGCAAACGCTTGAGATTGCAATCACATGAATCAAGAGAACCATCTAAGTGTAGAAAAAAGTGTTTTGATGTTTTAAGTGACGAAAGTAAGAAACTTAACATCTAGCACATGAATGAATTTCCAAGCCATGATGAGATTAATCTGTATCTTAGTGGGCTAATCACTGTGGTCCCAGTGCAGCGAAACGACTGAGGAAAGATGAAGAAGAGGCAAATTTTCGTTAGGCTTCCTCACTCGCCTAATTACTCTCCCTCCCAACCCTCATCTGAATAAAACAAAAGGCTTAATACGTTCAAGGAAACAATTTATCCTATTCCTTATATAGTCATAGGAAAAACATAGTAACAACTTGATAAACGCTTAACTTATCAGGGTTCTCCCGTTTATAGGATGTGCTAGTTGTAATAAATCGTGTATAAAAATAGTTTTTTGGAGTAATGCATTCAAACTAGTGAATAATGTGTTATAATATTACCAATACATAATATGAGAGTTATAATTATAAGAAATCATGAAAAGACAAGTCTGACCGAGTCTTGAAATTTTCCCAATAGTCTCCTGTAAAATTTCATAAATGTGACTTATCAGGTTTTTCTTCTGGGCTCTTCATGTGTATACATACTTTACTGGGATGAGAATTTACCTCCTGGATACCTTTTATTTTCATTAGGCCACGTCAGGATCAAATTTAACCAATTGTTTTTAGAACAGTGTCTTACTACCCGTTCGGTTAAACTCTTTATGTACTAATAATACCTTAATGGTTTTAGGGAATTGGAAGAATATATTAAGAAGTGTATCCACATTTACGTGAAGGGGAGAGTAAAAACATTTTGGAAAAACTACCCTCAGTACACCCGACCGAGATTTGAACCTCAATTTAGATGTCATCGGCAGTCTAGTCTACTGCGAGAGTAGCGTGTTAGATTACGCGGCCACTGAAGTATGTACATTTATCAATTGATTAAATGTTTTAGATTTAATCAAAAACTTAATCCAAACAAACATCTAATAAATATACCACTGGGTACTATTTAAATATTTATATTAAATTGTGAGTCGACAGATCTGACGGATAGAAAAGTTTCTAGACCTACTTTCATGTATTCATATGTTCTTGCGATCTTCAGCTGTCACTCTTAAAGATAGTATCACCACCTATAAAACAACATGGATTTTTTTTAGCACCGTATCTTATTACCCATTCGGGTTAAATAAAACGAATAATAAAGTAAAAGGTTATCAATGTTGGCCTTCCGAAATGTTTTTTTAAAGACCCTTTCTTTGAAAATTAGACTGTAACATACCCTTACTCTGCCTGGCGGTTGCTGGTTCCTTTATGTTTACCGCTCCTAACAACACATTGACACATTGATTAATACCTCACGCTAATGATCAGAGCTATATACTTAAACAAAACAAAACCAAACAAGTTTCGCAGCTAATTACACCATTATGTTGGTTTTATCTTCCCATGTTAATTTTTTAACAGTTCACACCTGTGTTGTGGTGCTGTGTATACCACTAACAAATGTTACTACATACCATAGAATCAACACTATGCTTAAACTACAACTGGTGGGCATGCAGACAAGGACGTCATTCTCATATTGTCCGCCGTGCCAGTTATGGAGAAGTTGGGGTTCGAATACTAGCCAGTTGTACTGAAGGTACCCCCCTCCCCCTAAGGAGCACTTTCCCGCCAATTAAATATGGGTTTCACTTTCTCTCAACTATACCTTCCACCTCTCTTTATCATTGGTCAAAATATGTGGATTTGAAGTGAACCTGGTAGGGAATGAAAACACGACTTTTGAATCAAAGTCAAAAGAACTATCAGAGTAGTACTCAGAATTAATTGATTGGAAAAAGGGCTGTAGAGGGTGAGGGAAGGGGGGCATTTTAGCTTTGGTGGTTTGTGGTGAAGTTACTAGTGGAGATGGTGATATATTTTTTTAAGCCATCAAATCCCTTTTGAAGTGATTTAAAAAAAAGCTAGTGGGAGTGTAGATGTTATGAATTTCTTTAAGGCTTCAACAATCTCCGGTGGTTGAATGGTCTAAGTCGTCACTCTAGAAAAAGACCGGACTTCTGATAACGGGAAGATTGGGTTTAGAATTCCGGTAGATTGTACTGAGGGTGTTCATTTTTAAAATATTTTCCCACTCTCCTTCCATGCGCATGCTGGTATACGTCCTCTAAATTCAATCGTCCTCATTCCCAACACATTACTGTAATTAGTACATATGCGTATAACCCTAAAGGGTAGGTAGTGAGATGCGGTGACAAAAAAAAAGATTTAAAAAATAAACCTCTAGTTGAGGTATTGAAGAGAAATTCAATATTAATTATATTAATAGTAATAATAATACCTTATTGGAGAGGAGGAGTACCTCTAGCTCTGAGTACTAGCTTGTTTTTCCCTTAGCTCAGCTAGACAACTTTATTTTTAAATACATTTTAACCTCACGCTTCAAAACGATACCAAATGCATTAGGGCTGGGTGAAGCTCCGAAATATCAAAACTGAGGTCGAAGTTCAAATATCTTTCGCTTAGACTTCGATAACCACAATAGCCTTCGCATTTTCAAAACATTTCAAAGGAAAAAGAAAACTTCCACATATTATTAACATATTTGAAATATCTCACTAAATATGATATATTTCAACATATAAACTAATTAATTTTTAGAACAGCTACCAACAGTATTTTAACACCAAATTATGACTAAAACATACAAATTAAGGTTAGATAAATTCAGATATAAACATAAAATAACATGGTCTCTAAATCTCTCTCTCTCCAGCTAGCTGCCTAATTGGATTGGATTGGTTTAGACTTTGCTTAGCAAGCTTAGCTTATACTTGGCTTGGCATGTTTCAAGCTTTGCTTATACTTTGCTTGGCATGTTTCAAGCTTATCTTATACTTTGCTTAGCATGTTTCAAGCTTTGCTTATACTTGGCTTGGCATGTTTCAAGCTTAGCTTATACTTTGCTTAGCATGTTTCAAGCTTTGCTTATACTTTGCTTGGCATGTTTCAAGCTTATCTTATACTTGGCTTGGCATGTTTCAAGCTTATCTTATACTTTGCTTAGCATGTTTCAAACTTTGCTTATACTTTGCTTGGCATGTTTCAAGCTTAGCTTATACTTTGCTTAGCATGTTTCAAGCTTGGCATATACTTTGCTTGACATGTTTCAAGCTTAACTTATACTTTGCTTAGCATGTTTCAAGCTTAGCTTATACTTTGCTTGGCATGTTTCAAGCTTAGCTTATACTTTGCTTAGCATGTTTCAAGCTTAGCATATACTTTGCTTGACATGTTTCAAGCTTAACTTATACTTTGCTTGGCATGTTTTAAGCTTAGATTATACTTTGCTTAGCATGTTTCAAGCTTAGCTTATACTTTGCTTGACATGTTTCAAACTTAGCTTATACTTTGCTTAGCATGTTTCAAGCTTAGCCTTTACTTTGCTTAACGTGTTTAGAGCTTCTCTTTGACATTGCTTAACATGTTTAGAAGTTCGTTTTGACTTTTCTTACCATGTTTCAAGCTTCGCTTTGACCTTTCTTAGCATGCTTAGCTTAGCTTCGTTTCGACTTTTCTTAGCATCTTTAAGGCTTCGCTTCGACTTTGTATAGCATGTTTATAGCTTCACTTAGAATTTGCTTAGAATGTTTCAAGCTTCGCTTCAACTTTGCTTAGCATGATTCAAGCTTCGCTTTGTCTTTGCTTAGAATGTTTCAATTTTAGCTTCAACTTTGCTTAGCATGATTCAAGCTTCGCTTCGTCTTTGCTTAGAACGTTTCAATCTTAGTTTCAACTTTGCTTAGAATGTTTTAATCTTAGCTTCAACTTTGCTTATCATGTTTCAATCTTAGCTTCAACTTTGCTTAGAATGTTTCAATATTAGCTTTGACTTTGCTTTGCATTTTAAAAGTGGCCTGCCTACAGCCCTAGTATGTACTGAAGCCTACACACCCGTGACGGGTAGTTTATACTAACTAGCATTGCCTGGAATCGAAAAAGAGTTCTTCGAATGACTATAAATGGTAGTCCATAACAAGCGTCTTCCTCTATGATCTCAATCAAAGAACCGCGCTAATCTCCTAATCATAATACGACGTTATTTTCTCCGAATAGAGTTGCATTTCAACGGCAATGCGATATATAGCTCTGGGATGGATGGCTATGAATGGAAACTTGCAATAAAAAAAACTCGAAAGCTAGCCAATGACCAGTAGATTAACTTGTTTTTATTACGTATTTAAATATTATACAGTACATTTGCAGACCAAATTGAACAATTTAGATTCACAGCTGCGATACAACAAACTCGTTTTATTTTCTTCGATTCCCTCTATTGACTGTGAATTGTATTTGCATTAATGAAATTCGTAATGGTTGTTTTGTTGGGACACGTTTCTATACATCATTTGCATTCCAAGGTGGGTATGCAGGACAGGTGAGAAAAGGTCAAGTGTTCTTACAGTTTTATAAAAAACTGTTTCTTTTTAAGCAAATAAAATATTGCTTCAATACAAACATAGTGATTAATTTTCTTCACATGGTGGTATTAACAGTTGATTAATGTCTGTCATGAGCATAACGGCATTAAATGGCAAACTTTTTAAATGAAGAGAAAAAGTTGTCATTAAATTCTAATAAACTCTTGACAAATATTCAACAACTGTTGAGGTAACCATGTGAAGAAAATTAAACTTTATTATTTGTATAGAAGCAATATTTGATTTATTTCTTACCAAAATAATGTTTTGATATAAAAACCTTTAAAAAAACACTTACTTTTCTCCAGCGCTCCCTGCATCCGCACCTTAAGTTGGGACACGTGAGAAAAGGCCAGTGTTTTTGCAGTTTTTATAGCAACATATTTTTAGGTCAAAATAAATCAAATACTACTCTACTAAAAACATATCGTTTAATTTCCTTCACATGGTGATATCAACCGTTCTAGAATATAATACATGTCATGAGCAGAGCGGCAATGGATGAGAAACATTCTGAACTAAAATAAATAGTTGTCATTAAATTCCAGGACACCAATGAGAGATATTCAAGAACCAGTGATATCACCATATGAATAAAATTAAACTTTATGTTTCTACTGGAGAATAATTTGATTTGCTTAAAAAAAATTTTTGATTGAAAAACTGCAAAAAACATCGGACTTTTTTCGTGTCTCCTTCTACCCAACTTAACTTTTAAAATAAAATACTTGTACTCCTTTCATTATCACTCAGAATTAATAAGATGAGTACATTTTGTTGAACGCAGTAGTCACCGAGTATTTTAAGGCATTGAACTTGATCATCCTTGACGGAAATTTTGGGGTTCGAATCTTATTCTTAGGGTTGAATATCTAACACAAATAATTCCTCGGAGAAACCTAGATACCAAGTTCTATCCAAATAAGTAAAATGTTTTCAGCTCTAATCCAAGATAGAGATGACAGTGCTAAAACCACTTTTTTGGTTTCGACACTCAGGTATCAAAATCTGGAGTTTTTTTTATTTACAATTAGAATAATCCTCTCTTTGAGGGGTCAAGAGAAAGTAAAAACAAGTGTGTTTTTTCCAATATTTAATGTAAGGTGGAAGGGAACTTGAGTTAATGTCAAAAAAAAATTCAGTTTTTATAACCAAATCATTTTTTGGCCAAAATAAACCAAATATTTCTTAATAATCATAGTTAAATTTTCTACACACATAATGCCAAAAGTTTTTGAATATATTATGTCATGGGCATTGTGTAACTTGTCCAGGATTATTCCTCTTTATTTAAAAAGTTTTTTCTGGTCAAATTCCGCGACGTTCACGTCAACTATAAGAACATGATTGATTAAATAGCAAAGCTATTATATTGGTTATTTATAGTCATAGCTGCATCTAGATATCAAGTTCTTTAAATTTGAAAATCACACCTGGACACAGGAATCGAACCCAGGAACTTTGGTTTAATATGTTAATGTTCTAACCACTGAGCTATTCAGGAATCGTCCCATGTTTTAAAATATGAGTGAATAATGAATGACCTTGAGTACGGGACGATTTCTGGATGGCTCAGTGGTTCGATTCAAGTGTTCAGGTGTCATTTTTTAAATTAAATAATATATTAAAAACAGTTGAGGTTAGAATATGTATAATATTAAACTAAATACAGTAATATTTTATTTAGAGAAGTATTATATTCATTTTGGCAAAAAAAGAGCTTTTTTCTTATCGTGAAAACTGCAAAAATACGAGACTCAGCTCACTTTTCCTTTCATCTCACCTTAATTATTTGTATGTATTCATGATTTTACTGGTACCATCTCAAAATAGCCAAAACATCGGATGCCTTTAGGCATGGATCACTTTACAGAGCGGTGTTTCTCAAAGTTTTGGGTATGGAGGACCACTAAATGGAAGCTATGCGCGCTGGGGGACGACGAATGGGGTCCTGGGGACGAGGGTTGGAAATCATTAACGAAAAACATCATTTTTAGGCAATTTTATTTCAGGTAAAAATATTTACTAGTGCTTTAAATACAGACAAAAATTACTGTATTAGAATCAAATATTGAAATATATATATATATACTTCATTTGAATTAGAGTGTAGGTGGTTTTTGATTATTTTCAACGCCATAAGCATCATATATATTTTTTATAAATAATTGCTTAGATTTTTGATGTGAGGTTGGTACAGAGTACAAACTTTCTTTTCTATTTTACTTGTGTGTACTGAGAAAATAAAATAGCATTGTATGAATATTTCATATTTAATACTTTGCATTTCAAATGCTTGCATTATAATATGTGATTATGTAATGCAATGTAAATTTCTGCGGACCCTTTGATATTTACCGCGGACCACCAGTGGTGCGAGGACTACACTTCGAGAAACATTGCAATAGACGGATGTAGACGGTCAAAGAACATATAAAGAAGCACACTACGGACAAAAACTGCACTAGCACGTGGAGATAATGGCTTCAAAATCAAAGAGAGGAAAAAGAAATGTTAGGTCATAAAACTTATCGATGTTAATCAATTTTACTCATCACAATGACGTAATGAAATTATTCAAAGAGTTCTTAACGGATAGCACTATCATAAATGTACATGCTCGAAATACAACTTACAAGCATACCCGTACCTGTGGTTGAGTGCTCTAAAGCTTTATAGCCTCGAATTGAGCTTGAATACCGTTGATTGGGAGATCAAGGTTTGAATCTTTGCAAGGTTCACTAATATTGGTTTCTCGCTTGTGATTCTTCCCTGTGGGTTTTTCATCCTCTCTATTACACACTACTGCCCTCTAATATACCCTCTTCATCCCTTCCTTAAATAAAATCATCACTACCCCTATCGATACTCAAACGACTTAAGGTGTCTACTCCCTCAATAGACTGGTTTTCTGGCGACTGTATGGTCAGCGTTTGATACCCAACCGTTGTAATGAGGGTGCCTTTTACAAAATAGTTTCCAAATCTCCCTCCTCGTATTTGCAGGTTCATATTCTCTCAATTTTTCCTTTCTCATACCTATTCCGTTGAAGCAAATATGGGGATAGAACGGATGGACACGTATAAATAACCGTTGTATTAAGGCGGTAAGAAAGTATCAATCTGAAATGTGTCGTTTTATGGAGCTACTTCTCTAGTTTGTTCAAGCTTATACTCCCTTTCAACCTTCACCTACAACCACCCCTTGTCAATAAGAAGGAGGGAAAAGGAACCTACGAAAGTTTTTATCTAAAGATTAATAGAAAATCTCGCTGCTAGTTCTCAAATACCTTAAAATTGTATGTTGTTAGCCTAGAAAAAAATTACTTTATTTTTTAGAGGAAGGCAAGACTAAAAACTTTTTCATCGAACCTAGTCTCATAGCTCAGGTAATATGCTTAAAAAGTCATCGAAAATGAGCTAATATCACATTTTCACACATTTGTTTCTATTCATACATCTCAAATAGGGTTGAAGGAAAAAGGCCCTGTTGGAAATTTTTGACTTTAGTTTGGCCTAAACCATATTTTGAAATAACGCATCGTAGAATTAAATATTTCATTAGATATGAAAGTCTGCGCAGCAATTTCTCGCTTTAACGTAATATAAACCTAGCACACATTTAATAAAATTGACATTTACGACTATACGCAAAAAAAAAACACGCTCTTATCATGTAGTAAATACTAATCGCTTAGTTTTGGAGAACACCTTAACATATTTAAAACATCAAGTGATTCCTTTTGGCAATGATTCTCGCAGTTTTACTAAATGATTTTCATAATTTATTTACAAATGAAAGCATATACACTGATGATACGCCAAAGAATTTCGGGTCTCCAACATCTTAAAAAAAGTATTAAGATATATCTTGAGCAGTAGATTAGTACAAAAATTAGAAAACGTATGAACGTAAGCTACGCTTTACTACGAACCCTGTGACTTGGGCGATTTTTTTTAACTGGGTGCAACTCGAACTATTCCATCTGCCTATAATAATAAAATGAATAGTTTGTCATGAGCATTGCACGATATCTACCGCACACAGAGGTCTGAAATTTTGAAAGTATTAGCCTCTGTGCACAAACATGTGCACCTTGAATCCGGAAATTTAAATTTTTGATCAGATTTCTTTAAATTTATTAAAAGCTTGGTTGAAAGAAATGAAATAAAGATATATTTTCTGTCTGAACCAAAGAAAAACATTGCCCAGGATAGGAATGCGATGCGATCCATCTCTGGCAACGCCGGGTACTTCTGCCAGTATATGAATAATACAGTATTTTTTTAATAGGATGTCCGTTATTCGAAAACTGGAAACTCATGTTGCCACAATATTGTAAATAAAAAATGACAATTTTAAATTGTATTTATATTCGATGTCTGTTCAATTAATAATACAAAGCTAAACTATAAAGGATATATTTTAATCGGTATCAAATATTCTAGGGACGTATTTACATCGACAACACATTTAGAAACACTTATTATTAGAGTTGTTAAAGGTTATTATTATTATTATTATTATCACCGCGTCTTACTACCCGTTCGGGTTATACGCACTTACGCTAATGTGTAATGGTAGGGTGATTGTGAGATGAAATGGAGGACCTACAGTTTAACGTGGAATCCGAACCACGGTGGTGGCCTGGCATTCCTCACATTCACAAGATATCTTGTCAGAGGTGAAGGAAGGGTTTGGTAATCAGATAAATCTGTGCCGGGACCGAGGATTGAACCCTGGCCGCCAGCACAGAAGTCTGACACCTTACCCCTAGACCACCAGGTCACCTATTAAAGGTTATTCTCAAATATATATTGGTAATGGGGGATTCATTAAATGCGCTACTTTATCACTAGATTTGAACGCAATACATTTTTATCCATGGGAACATTTAAAGTCCATTATTTGCGTAACTCTTGTGTCTGGTGTTGGGTTTTAAGAGAATTTATAGTAAGTGGAAGTAAGCAAATACTTAACCCCTCAGGTGTATACAACAGAGTACGACAAAGGATGAAACGCAGGATCAGTGGATGGATCGAAGCAGGAAGATACAATTTTGATCATTTTTCTTAACAAGATGTTTTGTCTGGTGGGTTTTTTCTCTTTTAAATTTTGTCTTGTTTATTTGCATTACTTTTCCTTTGGATTTCTTATTATTTGACCAGTAAAGTTCCCCCTACCTCAGAAACTAAGCTTTTATAGGCCCATATTTGCATTAACTTTTCTAATTGTTTGGTTAGCTGGAATACGCCCCTAGAATATTTAACACCAATTAAAATACACTCTGTTTATAAATCCATAAGTAGGTATTACTGGAAGTCTTTGATAGGCTAACTTTTTAGTCAATACATCAAATTTCAGTGATTTTCAATCAATGTTTGTGATCAAAAGTGTGATTCTTATAAAACCAGCGTTTAAGGCATATATTATTTCTACATAAGCATGTAGATTATACACTATTTAGGGATAAAGACTCTTGACCTTGGATGTTGAGGTTCAATCACTCTTCCGGATGGTGGTTGCCTAACACAATATGGCTTCTTCTCATCTTCTATTAAGATGAATCAAGGTGAGATTCCTTCAAAATCCACCATCTTCTTGTCTCCTTGATTAGCATACTTGGTCATTGATAGCAAGTTCTTGCATTATATCGCACTAAAATATTCATACCTTACGTGCACAGTCAAATCTCACATTAATTAAAAATAAAATACAGTTATTTCCCAAACATAATCTATTCTAACATGAATATGTTCATTAAAATACCTGAGTAACATTTCTAAGTGAAGAGAGACGAGGTAAAGATGCGCTACACGAAAAGTTTTGCTTTGTAATTTCGTGAGTCCCAAATGATGGTGGAGGAAAACCGGCTAGCTATAAAATATAATAATACCAACGTGTTCCGCGCAATTATTACGTTCAACGCGATGTCAGTTTCTAGATCCCTCCTCCTTCGCGTGACGTTGATTAATGGATGACACATAGTTTGTTTTAGTAATACAACTTCGATTAAAGTGCCTTGCGGAGATCTTGTTAACTATTTGACATTGCTAGAGCTGCACGTTAGCCCATCATAGAGATTTCCTAATTTAGCGTTTCAAAAAACAAAGACGTGAGGATGCAATCTACTGTCTCGCCGATACAGACGGAGCTATATTAGAAAGAAGTACGGCGGAGTGTTCAAGAAAGAACCGCAAAACAAAACCTAAAACAAAACCAGAATTTGATGTTTACTGGAATAAATACTATTTTCTATGATTATATATATACTTGTATATATATATATATATATACTTGTAAATATTATTTAAAAGTTTAAATTACCACGATTTCTGAAAAGGAATACGGGGAGATCAGGGTTCGATCCCGGTCGGGCGCACTAAGGACGGTTTTCCTAAATGTTTTTTTCACTCTCCCTTTACTCAAATGTGAGTATGTTTACTCTAAATTAAGCCTTCTTAATCCTTAACTTATTAATATAATTAATAGATAGGCGTATAGCTCGGACGGGTAGTAAGACACGGGGCTAAAAACAAACAAAAAATACATATCTGGACCTATATTGTTTTAAAGTCTGCCTCCTCATCCTTTTTACTTTCTCATATGAAGAAAATATTGTAATCGTGAAAACTTTCTCCCTCAAGATTACGATCGATTTTGGCGTTTTATGTGCCTCTGAACTAAAAAAGTGGGTCTTACATCTTTGTCTGTACCTGGGGTTACAGCTGAAAGGGTTTGAAAATATTTGTTCAAACGTGTTACACTTAGATATTCTATGATCACACATAAAGGGAAAAGTATTATTTTTATCTCTACAACACCTCTAAAATTAAGAATAGTTGATGGTTTACTGATTTTTGTAAGCCGGATTATTGTTATTATTATTATTATTATTATTATTATTATTATTATTTTCAAAATGGCCTCAATAAATTTGTTTAAAATAAATATGTGAGGAGTGTTTTGACATAATAGATAATAATATATACTTGTTTTTAGTGAAGAAATAGGTCTTTGTTAGAATCTTTTCACTTTATTTTGGCATAAACAATATTTTTAAATAAGACAGTATAGAATTAAATATTGCGTTAGAGCTGAACGTCTGCGCGAAAATTTCTCGTTTACCGCGGCGCCCCCCTTAACTACGCTATATTATTAACACTCGCAACCCATACTGTATTAATTTCATTAATGGCCGATACACACAGAATGCTAAGCTATTCTAAGCTATGCTGTGATAAGACTTTATCAGTTTGGTTTAACACTCATTGCTAAGCTAAACTAAACAATGACCCCTTTGTTCCTCCCCAATTCAGTGTTGTTTCTTTCTGTTGAAGTTTAACTACGAGGGTGTTATCCAAAATGTCTTGTTTGAGTTCAGTTGATAATACTGAGGAGAGGAGATGCTGCTGTTAGCAGCTGTTTTGGAAGACGAAGAAAATTTAGGAGGTGGAGGTTTGACTTGTTCAATTAAAGCTTGAATTTTAATACAAAAACATTTATTAAATATAAAATCTAAATAGAATATTACTTAAATACACGTGAAACAAACTGAAAACAAAACTTCAACACTTCCTCTAGTTATTTTCAACAAACCAGCCAACGGAGCCTAAGTTGCTTGTGCGCATGCGCATCGTAAGATGGCTCAAGATGGGAGATGGAAAAATTGCCCGGCCAGCAATCGGAATAAACATAGCGTGGCGTAGCGAAGCATAGCTTAGCTTAGCTTTCTGTGTGAACCAGCACATTTAAATATATGGTCCGCTATTTTTCTAAAAAGTTAGCAGAGCAAATCTTAGCTTGTCTTAGCTTAGCGTTCTGTGTGTACCGGAGTATCAAACATACTATGTTCTTCATTAACGGTAACACACATTCAAATAAAATATTTATAATTTTAATATCATGTTATTTTACTTATTCCAGCTTTACTTATAGTAAATGTCATTCTGAATTCTTAAAGATTCGTCGTTGGTCGATAATCTGGGAAAGAAACGTGCTAAGACCGAGTCAACTCTTTTAAAATTACGTCATCACACACACACACACACACATAAATTCGTTTAATTTATCAGAATATCTGAATAGCAAATCGGAAGACCAATATCAAGTGTTTAAAAACATATTTTAAATTATTAACCATAGATTTTTGTTTATGCTCAGTCACAAAAGTATTTTTTACTGTGTTCTATTAATCCCTAATGCGTATAACCCGAACGGGTAGTAAGACGCGGTGCTAATAATAATAATAATAATAATAATAATAATAATAATAATCCCTAAGTTCTCAAAAAGAAGAGTAGCGTTTTTTTTTATTCTGCCTGATGTGATCCCAGGAGTGCCTTAATATATATTTAATTATTCTAGACAAGATGTGTGGAAGAAAATGGTTTCCTTACAACGTATCCCTGATGAAGAAATTAAAATGTTATAGACTTACGGTGTATCTAAAGATCAAACGATAAGGTGGTAAAAAAAATTGGAGTAACAACATAATACGGTCATACCTGACAAACCCAAACAAAATGACTTTATCATCGTAACCATCAAAATATTCCTTGTGAGAGAGAAACTACAATTTTTGATGTTAACATTATTTATCACCTACCTAAAATCAGCCCTGAATACCGAGCACTTGATGAACAATGTGTATGTATATACCAGGGTATCCTTTCCTGACTCTTCTCCCTCAGGCCTTTTGATATATGGGCACGCACTCCAAACGACGACATCGTAGATCAGACGCCTCCTCTTAATAACTTAATGGAACTGATGCGTCGGTCCGACGCTAAGTTATGGTAATAAATAGATCCAATTATAGAGAAGCCGGTGGTTGGTTCCTCCCCTCCACCTCTCCTCGTTTTATAATAATACCGGGCCAGTGACCGAATAATGTGAGAACACCGCACCATCGTCCCTTGTTAACTGGAGTAATTAAAGAGGACGTATTGGGATTTTGATACACCCAGGACAAGACTGTCCTAGGACATGGACGTCCGCTTTAAGACCGCATTCCACACCAGGCAGGGCATCCCCGTGGCTCCAGTGATACACTTTACCCACACAAGACATCAAGCTGGCTATGGGCTGGAATGACGGTGACGTAATGGTCTAGGATCGATTCGTGGAAAGGTGCACTGATTTCCTTTCTATATATGAGAATCATCATTGTAGTTTTACCATCCCTTTACTTGATAATGTGGGTGGATTTTATCTAAGGCCATATTCCCAATCCCTACCAAATAATAGAACCATTTGCTAAACGTACTTTACTTTACATCCATTACTGTTTCCTGCCTGGGCTCTGGGTCAGTCTCCACCACCGGCTTGCTAGGCCTGTCGTAGCTTCCTAACTTAAGACTAAGACAGTCACAACATCCAGTCCCCAGCATATAATTTATCACTATGAAAGGGTATATACCCACATTCCACCAATGATACATTTTTCGGCCATGCCGGAAATCGAACCCGGGACCATTTATATCAGTTGACAGACACGCTACAAACTAAACTAAGATGAAGGATTGCTAAATGTATTATAGTGATAATAATAAAACTGTCATTAACACGTTTAGATGATCCTGGTTTGATTCTTGAGTGGTGCTGAAGAGGATATAATATAATTATTATATTAAGTGTTCGTCCTAATATCTATCTACTTGTTTTTTAGCACTATGTCGTACTACCTATTCGTTTTTTAACATATGTACTAGTTACACTAATATGTTATAAATGAGTAAGGTTGAATTTAGAGAAAAGTACCTACATTTGCGTGGAAGGAGAGTATAAAACAATTTTTGAAAACCTCTCTCAATATATTCAGATGGAATTTGGACCACAACCTCCCACTTTTCGTTAGTACAGTCTATTCCGAGAGTGACTCTTTAAACCATTCTACCACCTGAGCGGGTGTCTCCTTAGCTAAACTCGCTTAGGTGGTCGACAGGTCTATGACGGCTCCGGTTGGTCTGTGGGTACACTTCCTCTAAATTCAACCTTCTTCATTCCTAGCACATAAGACAAGCATAATTAGTATGTATGCTTATAACATGATCTGGTAGTGAGACATGGGGCTAAAATATATCAATTTAATTCTAGTAAATATCTGGGGGCTAGTACTGGGTGTGTAGTATTAGTATTACGATGTAGATTAAATTAGTTTTTAAGTCGGGATCTGATATGATGTATATAATAATAATAATAATAATAATAATAATAATAATAATAATCGTCTCTAATGGTATATGATTAGAAAGAGTGCCCTAAGTATCCCAGCTTATATTGCCGTTTAACTTTTACAATACCCACTTCGGTGGCCACGTGGTCTAATGCGCTACTCTTGCCATAGAATAGACTGCCGATGACGGGGAGTTCAAGGTTCGATTCTCGGTCTGGTGTACTAAGGTTTTTCCTAAATGGCTTTCCACTCTCCCTCCATTCAAATACGGGTGCAATTACTATGAATATAACCTTACTAATACCCAAAATCATTAGCGTCATTAGTACATAAACGTATAACCCGAACGGGTAGTAAGACGCGGTGCTAAGAAAAATGTTTTATAGGAGGAACTTTGATGAGGCAAGGAAGGTCCACATAAAAGTACTGTTTAGCACTCATGAATGGATATTTGGTTAGACATTCACAAATGAAATATATACATTGTGTTTTTAAATTATTATAATAATCGATGAAATACATATTTGCTTTATTTATCTTTATTAAAATCTCCTCTCTGCGAATCTAAACAGTTTTTTTTTCAGCCAACACACAGCTTTTCGACGTATACATTTTAGGTCAATAAATTTAACAATCTACAATGCATACCATCTCCAGAAATCAAAATCTATTGTTTCAGGTAGAAATGGTGCCTTTGGGAGCTCATTAGAGAACAGGCAGGAAAAACCAGTTCTGACATTTACGAAAGCTACTAAAACTTATTTAATATATTCATACATCAAGTCAAATGATCTAAATATGTTGCTTTTGATAGATATTATCAATAACTATTAAATAATATTAATAATATAGTATTGCCTGCTTCGGTAGCCGTATGGTTTAAGGTGTCACTATTCTGTTAGAATAGTCTGCTTATGATAAGGATATCAGGGTTCAAATCTTGTCGGGGGGACTGAGAATGGTTTTCCAAAATAGTTTTCTACTCTCCCTCCACGCAAATGCGAATATACTTCCTATAAATTACACCTTCCTCATCCATAACTTGTAAGCTTAATTAGTACATACACACGTATAACCTGAATCGGTAGTGAGACGTGGTGCTTGTATATACTATATATATATATATATATATATATATANTATATATATATATATATATATAATAAAATATTATAAATGTTGACCTCAAAACTATCTGTTTGTGTTTATAAAAAGGTCCTTCCTGACAGAATCCTAATATAGATATTATAGGCCTACTCATACTTAGCACTGCATCTTACTACCCATTCGGGTTATATGCTTAAGTAATAATTATTCCAATGGGCTAGGAATTTGGAGGCTTGAATATAGAGAAAGTGAACCCACATTTTCGTGGAGGGAGAGTAGAAAACCATTTTTGAGAACTCCCCCAGTTCACCCGAGCGAAATTCGAACCTCGATCTCCCCGTCTTCGGCAGTCCTGCTCAACAAGAAACTTGTACGTTAGCTAACTACTCCACCGAGGCGGATCCTTATATAGAAATTCCAAGTTTCCTTCTAAAAAAGTTGTAATAAAATAATGCAGCCGGATAATCTCGATATAGTCGACATTCTCGAACAGGAGTATACATATTTAAAGGGACAACTTCACCGCAAGTAAAGGCGGCAAGCTTCTCAACACGACAGGGGAGGGAAAAAAACCACTCCATAAATATGTCCCTTAAAACTCAATCTATATATTATCCCACTCCAATCAAGTAGCGTTCCAGTTTTATTGGAGTTCATCGTAGCCCCGCCCAAGATGGAAGGAACACTCATCTTACGTTATCTGAAAGCGGTTCCGAGTAATTTATGGTTTGTTTACCATCTTAATCACAATGCATTATACATTATTTATAGGTATGTGTAGTTTAAATTCCAAACAAGTGCCTTTGAAAAGATATAAAGGAAAACGTTTAAGATAAAAGTATTTAATTGTTTTGAATACATTATTTAATATACAAAAAATATGTGATGATAGAGTTATATTTAGTTGAGTCATCAACGCCATAGTAAATTAACATTTTAATCTAATGGTTAGAGTTTAAGAGCGTAGCTTATGAGACTGTATGCTGTACATGATCTTACCAATCGTTGGGGTTGTACACATATGTACAATACATATAAGTTAGTGTTCTAGGAATGAGTAAGGTTGAATTTAGAGAAAGAGTAACCGCGTTTAAGCGGAGGGAGAGTGGAAACACATTTAGGAAAATACACTCTCAATACATCCGACTGGAATTTGAGTACCAATATTACTGCCATCGGATGTCCATTCTATTGCGAGAATGACGCTTTAGACTAGGGATGTGCAAACACATTTACAGGAAGGCTAGGTGAAAAAAAAAATCTAGTGAAATACTTTTGTTCGTTAACTTTCTTCAAAATGTATAAAACAAAAAATATTATAAACACACATTAGGGTTGACACGAATAAGTTTGAATACATTGAGAATGAAACATAATCACACATATCTTAATGACTTAGTATGTACTTAAGTTCGTTCAGAAAATGTATAAGAGTGTGAAATGAATGAGACCATAGAGAAAATTGTATCACTCGACTTTAGTGAGACTGTGAATGAGCTTCCAGCATTGTTCATGATCTGGTTTAAGCTGTGAGGAGGTGATTCTCAACAGATAAGACAGGTGCTCATCAGTAAGTCGGTTTATAAGATCACTTTCCCTAAGTTGCATGGTGGAAAACACTTGTTCATATGAATATGAAGATGCAAACAATGCAATTTATTGGGTATTATTTACATAATAATAATATTTAGCACCATGTCTTACTACCCATTTGGGTTATACGCTTTAAATACTAATTACTCTAATGGATTAGGAATTGGGAAGGTTGAATTAGAGGAAGTGAACCCACATTTGCGTGGNATTAGGAATTGGGAAGGTTGAATTAGAGGAAGTGAACCCACATTTGCGTGGAGGGAGAGTGGAAAACCATTTAGGAAAAACCACCCCCAGTTCACCCGACCGAGATTCGAACCTCGATCTCCCCGTCCTCAGCAGTCGAGCTCAACACGACAAGCGCGTTAGCCAACAACGCCACCGAGGCGGGTTATTATTTACATAGTATGGAGACGTTGGTTTTGAAATGGTTTTTATAAAAATCCAGTTTTGTTTTGTTTAAAAAAGTCTGTTTCACAACACAACACATTTAAATTATCTATCCCGTGTCTCCGCGTGCCGTAGTTTTCCCGTCCCTGCCTTAGACCATTCAAACACCTAAGAGGGTCTTAGGAGAAAATAATTCACATGAAGGTAGGTTTATAAATAGCTTGTATTTTAAAAATTATTCAAGTTCCATTATCTTTCATAACGTATCCTCACATAAAACATCTTACCCTTCGGCAAGACAAAAAAAAAGTAGTATAATAATATACTAAACGCCTGGATCACCCATCTAGAATAATCGCACAATTGTTACTGGCGACTATATTTTATAGAGATGCAAATTTGAGTATTTTAATGCCAATTTCGGTTTGACTTCATGGGTCACTTCACTAATGGTTGAGGAAGGTTCTTTCTTGTAGCTATTATACATAGATTTCAAACCATTTAGGACTACTTACCAATGACGTCATCAGGGCTAGCACTATTAGTTTTGTGAACAGTAGACCTCCCTCCCTCCATGTTATTATCTTTACTACAGTCTTACTAGTCGTTCTGTGACTATTATATCTCGCTCCCTCCATTTTATTATCGTTACTACAGTCTTACTAGTAGTTCTGTGAATATTATACCTTGCTCCCTCCATGTTAATATTGTTACTACAGTCTTACTAGTAGTTCTGTGAACAGTAGACCTCGCTCCCTCCATGTTATTATCGTTACTACAGTCTTATTAGTAGTTCTGTGAACAGTAGACCTAGCTCCCTCCATGTTAATATTGTTACTACAGTCTTACTTAGTAGTTCTGTGAACAGTAGACCTCGCTCCCTCCATGTTAATATTGTTACTACAGTCTTACTAGTAGTTCTGTGAACAGTAGACCTCGCTTCCTCCATGTTATTATATTTACTAATCTTACAAGTAGTACTGTGAATATTATATCTTGATCTCTTCATGTTCTTATTGTTACTACATTCTTACTGGTGGTTAATTTTAAACAGTACATCTCACTCACTCCATGTTCTTATTGTTAGCAAAGGCCTAAGACTTCTCTTTGGATTTCAATTGAGTTATCCATTATAATTTCTTTTTGGATTTGAAGTTAACATTTTTCCTTAGTTATCAAGATAGAGAAAGAACATATCAATACTACATTCAGAATTACATCAAGTTCATAGAGAATAACCATTGTTCACGTGGTTTAAGATGCCAATCTCATAAAATATGTCAAAATATTAAAAAATATAGGCACAAGGTACTCGTCAGATTGCTTAGACTTTTAAATCCGAATCACTTAAAATGAGCTGGTAAACAAAAATCCTTTTGAGAAGCCGCCATATTGAAACGGATAAGTAGGTTGTAGAACCATGTATATACATTGTTCGGCCGGGGCTTAAAGAATATCCCTGCCTAAACTCGTTAAAATCAGTTCACGAATTTGACAGTTTTCGAGCAGCAAACATCGGACATACATACGAAATGACAGCTGGTCAATTTAAAATAGGACCTCATACATTCGGTCAAAAAGGTGAGCACGCAGACAAAGCCATCAGTTTCATATTGTCTGGTTCAACAGTGAAAAATATATCCAACCGGGAATCGAACAAATTAGTTGATCACTCCAGTTTGTCGGTCTCCTTTGTCCGTCAGCTGACCTGACAGGAGCACGTCTTGAAAGATAGATTTAGTGAACCTCGCCGTCACAAACCTTCGGTCGTGCAACTCCACAGGTCGTCCGTCGCTCATTTGTCTTCGACGTCCTCGAAGCGCGTGTCTCGGAAGGTCGGCCGATGAACCTGACCCTCCCTCTCTCTCCCTCTCAAGATGTTAAACGAGAAGGACATAATCCACAGAGAGGACCTTGCCTAAGATAATCTTATATGTATTGTGTTAAAAAAAGGGTTTAGAAATTTAGGATATTGAAGGAATTAAAATTAGTAAAAATATCTTAATAAACCTAGGTCTGCGAACCAACTCACGTAGAGAAACAATGGCAGATTTTTTTTCGCTAATAACAAAGATTAGGATAAATACATTAACGGTGCACTGCACAGACTTTCTATTTTATCCTAAAATAGAGACATTTACCACCAAAAGAAATGTGAAACGAAAATATAGTCGGTACATTTTTTGCAGAAACCATCAAAGATCATAAATGAAATAATATATACACCTGCTTGATCAGGGTTCAAACTCGGTTGGGTGCACTGAGGGTGGGTTTTTTCCTAAGCAGTTTTCCAATCTCCCTATATGCAAATGCAGGTGTACTTCCTCTAAATATAACCTTTCTAATTCATAGCATAGTGGTGTAATTAGTAAATAAGCAGATAACCCGAACGAGTAGTAAGACGTGGTGCTAATAATAATAATAATAATAATAATAATAATAACTAGACTTTCTATTTTGTTTATAATGTTAAACAATCCCTATAGGCCTATACAAAATTTAATCGAAATCATTAGAACGGATTTCAGGGTTGTATTTTTAATTCCAAAATATCTTTGCAGTAACCTCATAACAGTCCTAGATACCAAGTTTTAGCCTAATCGGTAAAATTATTTTGATTCTAGGTCGAGGTACAGACACACAGACAGACAACATTTATTGGTTTCAGGGGAGGTCATGGAACGTTGGTATTTCTCAAAATCTTGATTTCACATTTTTTGACGATCACAATACCTTTTCGAGGGGTCAAGATATAGTAAATATAAAATTATAGTTCAGTTTTTATAGAACTAATTTATTTTTGTGTGAATAAATAAAGGTGTTCTAGATGTTGTTCCATTTCGACACAGATTTTTACTCATTTTAATGAGTATTACAAAATCCTAACGTTCTGAACTATTTTTTTAAACTCCCTTTATATAAAACAGAAAATAAGTGGGTGGGTGTGTTTCCAGAAAGGACAAGGCACTTCTAGACTAGCCGTAAAGGTTAAATTTGGCAGGAAGATATAGGATTGCCCCATATAACTAGAACATCTAAGATTGAGAAATTTAAAAATGGGGTTCCAGGTCCATAATTAGAAAAGAAAAAAAAAATAGATTGGATAGAATATTGAGATTTGGCACGATGGTATAGAAACCCTTCTAAATAACCAAATAAGTTCATACTTTCCAAATTGATAGAAAACATTACTTCTCTGTGTGGTAGAAAACTCAAATTAGCCAGGCCACTATAAGTTCCACCTACAAACATCTAAAAACATGTATATTCCGTTCACGATAGGTTTTTACCTGGATGACAGTTCGAAAATAATATTTTTAGGTTTTGGGTTGCCAACACTTGTAAAAGATCACAGTTTTGTTATAAATATAAATATCTTTAATTACCTGTTATATACTACATTTAAAATAACGCAAACTTAAGTTTTCTCATAATATTTCATTATTTAAATATATGCTTTTTATCCAACTCGAAACAATATTTTTAACATAATTAAAAGTACTTATTTTTCGTTTTGGAACGTTATTGATTATGTTTAATATAGTGCACACATCAATATTTACTTGCAAAAGAGAACATTCTTGTCTTTTTTTTACATACAATAAATGATTTTATGATTATTTTATCGTATTTTGAAATATTTAACTGAATAAAATAGTTTCATCAACTGCGTGTCTGCATCATTGTAAAAAACTTGTTTACCGTTATGTTCAATCATATGGTTTAGGTTCTTCAGTCGCCATTTTGAAGATATGTTCGTTAGAAGTTTTTGTGAAAGTGGTGTTAATATTTTTTTAAGTGGAATAAAACTATAAATAAACTTTGTGTCCAACCTCAAATAAATATATAAATAATACTGACCTAAATCATTGTGGTTAACTATCACATTAATATATTACCATCTGTTTTCTATTACAGTCATCCAAAGTGATAGATGTCAGCTGTTGGCGTAGTGATATATTAGGGATTACTTCTAGTAACATTTCGATCTGTCATCCAGGAAAACTTAGCTCGAGAATGACATATATATTAGCTTGTTTCACTTCTTATGATCACAACTAGTCAAATATTGAGAGGTCAAGGGGCTGCGTTCGTTTGTCTGAGTAATGTTTTGTTTTAAAGATTTAATTTATTGACTGATATAGTTAGTGTGGGATTGCCATAGCTAGTTTTTTGTTTTACAGTGCTTCTCAAATGTATAAGGACACCCCCTATTTGGTTTCGTTTGACTATGTACAGTACCATTACATATAAGAAAAAGTCTTGTCAAACACATATTTCTTAGAGCACGGGGAAAAAAATAAACTTTTTGGTGAAAGTCTGGTCTCTCTATATCTAATATCAGGAAATTTGCTGACTTTTTTTTATGTGTTTTTTGAATGTGCAAAAAAATCTTTTTTTAATATAAAAGCACCGGTTGCTCATAAATAATTTGACCTAAAATTGTGAAATATGGCTAAAAAATTTCATTTGTTAGAGTAGGGTTAGTGAACCATGAACAAAAAAATTATAAGGTGATGAGGTTGGTTCAAAGTTGTACAAAATATTGATTGAATTATGTTTTTGTTTTTTTTGTAATTTTAAATATCGAATTCAAATTTTAAGAGTATTTTAATCATTTGATAAACAGCTACGTAATACGTGGTATTTGAGGACTATTTTAAATTATAAATATATACGTTTGTTTATTTTTCTAAAATAAATTAATTTTAATTTACTAGCAGCCAAATTGATAAAAATGTATTTTTTTATGGCCGTCAAGAATAAGCTCAAAATGGTATCTGAGCATTGTTTTTTTCGTGATAAAGATTTATTATTATCCTTACAAAGACATATAGTTTGAGGGTTGTTTACAAATAAATGATTTTTAAACTAGTTTTAATAATTTGGTTTGAAATATATTAATGAAGAGTTTTTATTATGATCACCAATATCATTTAAGATGTTAATCAATAATGTTTGCATATTTTTCTAAAATAAATTGATTTAAGGGTAGTTTAGTAGTGACTACATTTAGAGAGTTCTATTTTAATATTTTTTCAAATGGTCTTTAAAGTTTATTTTAAAATAAATATCTTAGTTCTGTTTTTCATTATAAATATTTATTTTTATTTTTACGAACATAAATAGTTTGAGCGTAGTTTAAATTATAACTGACTTTTGAATAAGTTTTTTTTAATGGTTTTAACAATTTAGATTAAGATTTAGATATATAGCTTTTATTATGATTAACAAAATTATATGAAACACTTAAGGGTAGTTTACTTAAAAACTATTTTTGAAAATTGTATTTAAGCTATAATAAATAATCTATATGGGGATGTATCTGCTATCTAGTGGTTTCCCACTCACCCTAAGATTGGTATATCTTTTCTAAATTCTATATTCCTGTTTCCCAACTTATTATGTGAAGTTAGACAAGTATAGCTCGGGCGGGTACTAAGATGTGTTGCAATAAAAAAAAACAAGCACACCTATATTTTTTTTTATCGCCACGTCTTACTACCTGTTTAAGTTATACGCATATATGATAATTAGTACTCTAATGGAAGGAAGCATTTTAGAGGTAATATACACGCATTTGCTTGTAAGGAGAGTAGGAAACCATCTAGGAACCACCACCCCTCCCCCCAGTAAACCAGATCGGGATTCGAACCCATATCTTCTCGTCATCAGCAGGACAACCTAACACGAGAGTAATGCCTTAGATCATTCGGTCACTGAAGTGGGTCATAATGATGTAGTTTTCAGTGTTAGTCTTACTTCTTGATTTCACAGATGTTTAACACATACGGTATTCTGGTACTTTGGAAACTAAACTAGCCCTTCGCATTTGGCCTGATAGATTCTCCTTGAAATCTACAAGTGGAATTTGAACAAGAAACCCTAAGAGACAAACATGTAGCCAATAGGACAGGTGTCCTGGGGGGAGCGCATTCATTTAAAAAAAATTCATCATGATTCATTGTTATCACCACCCTATCACTAAATTTACTGAACTAAGTTGAGGTCCCCGCCCACCTACTGACATCGTGTTTGAAAAATTATAGAGGGTAAGATCAGTGACTAGACGGTTTTGTTGAAATTAGTTGACCATTTATATCAAGTCCTCCACCCCCCACCCTCCCTCCCTCAAGCTGCGCCATGTTTGTAAAGGTACTGTGCTAGTTTAAAGGGACGCTGTTGCAGTATTAAGCTCCTAAGGCTAGCATGCTCTCCCCAGAGGTTGCGTCGTATTTGTAGAGGCGTTGTGTCTGTTTCAAGGGACGATATAGCAGAATTCCTCTCGTGGATCTAGCACACACCCCTTTAGTCTGTTCCCTAGGCTACGTCATACTTGTAGATGTACTGTACTAGTTTCAAGGGACGCTGTATCAGTCTTCCTCTCGTGGATCTAGCATACACACCTTTAGTCTGTTCCCTAGGCTACGTCACACTTGTAGATGTACTGTACTAGTTTCAAGGTACACTATAGCTTACTTCATAGCATGAAGATAGCAGACCCTTAGCCTCACTTTTAGGCTGCGTCAATAGTTTATTCGTACAGTTTGTAAAGCCAGCCACATTTAAAATAACCTATCTTGGAAAAGAGGATTTTCATTTAACGCAGGTTTTGTAGCATAGGTGAGACTTTCTGCCATAAAAAAATAAATATGTTGGTTATTGGGAGCCCCCGTTTTTTTCTTTATCCTACTATTCACACTCTTGTTGTCCTTGTTTGTCAGTACATCTGAAGCTCATTACCTTTGTGCAAAACATCTTAGAGGGATTTAGCTACCAGTGCTCCCCTTGAAACTCAGCAGCCTCACGGTTAATGTTCCGTAATGTCTTAAGCATCCAACAGGGTAACGTATTCTGTAACTCGAAGATTTACCGCAGCTGTGAACGACAGCTCTCAGACAACACGCCCAGAAAATAAAATACTAATAGGGCATTAAAAATAAAACCGGTGCGTTGTTATCAAGACGTTACAAGTAGGGGTGCGGTCTGCCTTAAGGCTGTGGGAAGGATGATCTAGGTGAATCCAACGACACTTTGAGAAACTTAACAACCTTAAAAACATGTCACGATTCCAGTGCAAAGTGACGATAACTGTCTTGAAATTTTTTAGGGACAGTCATTATAAATCCCTTATGGGAGTCGTGGAAGGTAGCTGCCATTTAAATGATACCTTTTAGTAATGATTTTTATATTCGTGTTATTGGAAAGTGTCAATAAATTAGGCCCATGAAATGTAGCTACAGTCTAACTTTCATACGAAGAACCTTATCTGACAGAAAAGTTACTATATTTATGTTCAGATCTATTTTTTTCATCACCGCGTCTTACTGCATGCTCAGGCTTTACGCTAATGTGTTAAAAATGGTGATGATGATTTCAGAGGAAGTGAAACCACATTTTCATGGAGGTATAATGGAAAACCATCTAGAAAAAGCCACTCTTAGTACACTCGATCAGGATTCGAACCACGATATCCCCGTCAGCAACCAGTCAATTGCGAGAGTGACGCCTTAGACCAACGGTTCCCAAACTTTCTCGACTCGTGAACCCCTTTCACAAACATCTGAGTTACACGAACCCGCTAGTAAATATCTATAGCCACTCACTTGATTTTAAACCTAATTTTTATTAAAGCTAGTTATTAATTGTTATCAAAATGTTTAATACCTTTAAATTAACTTACTAAGGCTCGGTACCTACTTTGGGATATCCCACCAAATATAATGGAATAATATTGAAACAACTTAAGTCCAAGTTCAAATAATTATACGTTTGTTTTAAAAATTAAAACTGAAATTAAATAAACAAAGTACTGCAGTAACATTTTCTTATCTTTACTGTTACAATTTTATCACATTTCACATATTTTTTAAAGTGGTACTGGAAATTGCTACATTGACATAGCTGAAATAGCCTCCTTTAAACACAAAATTCCATGCTGATTTAAGATTCAAAATTATTAGCAAGTTTTAACAGCTACTCACTTCTTCACGTGACTTAAGTGAGAAGGATGCGCTTGCTTTGGATGACACAGAGCTTTAAAGTCAGGAACCAACGAGCGATAAATAAAATCTCAACTCACTTTCAGATTTGAAGCTTTTCCTGTATTTATTTTTTAAATAGGCATATGAAAAAAAATATTTATAGTTCAAATACGTAGAATTAAATGGTAACAAAGCTGTAATAGCTTTATTCTGTAACAATGTGAACTCATCCTTTAAACTTAACCAGAAACCAATTAATGACAAAGATTTATAGCTTTTCTTTAATTTAAAATCGGTGTAAATTTCAAGGAGCTGCTCTTTTTCTTGAAGCGAGAGGTTTAAACTGTTCATGTTTGAGAAAAGATCTGCCAAATAGGTCAAATCCTGGACCTACATTTGATCATGCATGCACTTTGCTTTGTGAAAGGGATGGTTGGTAAGAAAAATAAAAACTTGCGTATTTAGGTTCAAACAATCTTGTAAGAGTTCTTTCTACCTCGAGATAAACTACCTGACTTCAGTGTGAAACGATATACAGTTGTAAATGCTTCCCATTTCCTCACAAAGAGCTGAAAAAATCCGCCATTATAGAAATATTTTGGTGAACTCCTTGGAAGATTTCACGAACCCCCTGATGCAAAACCAAACAAACCGTTTTACTTGAAATCTTAAAATGATTTTAGTTGTTTCAACTTTCTCTAATGATGACTGCGGAAAACTGCATCTTGAAGCGATGTCTGCTTTAAACATAATTGCTGCTAAGTTAACTGTTATTCGTAAGGGGACATGTCCTTATAGAAACAACAAAATTATTGTTACAGGTGGGAGGGACTAGGGGGCACCTACCCCCAATCACTGAAGGTTATAAACATTAATTTTCTAAGTATTGAATACGAGTACAAATATTTAGAGTTTTTTTCTGGTAACTTGTTTTTTTTGTCATGTTTTGTCAGAAAAATGGTTGGGAGTAGGGAGGAAGCGGGGATTGGGCACCCACCCCTGTGGCTATAGCCACACAGCTACGGTGCCTGTTCACCTCGCTTGTCGAGTCATCTGCCGCCACGTGTGTATGCCCCACGTGTACCAAAACACTCATTATCCCGTGCAAACAATGGACCACGTCTTAACGATGACTCTAATTAGCTTTCACTCGAGGCAACAACTCATCTCGTATTGTGTTATAATCTGTTAACAGGTCTTTACAGAAGCATAAAAAGTTGCTAGAAACAGTCCTGTATATATACGACTAACACGTTCACTTTTAACATCACTTGTCAAAGTGACAAAACATTTTTACGAGGTACGACTATGATGATAATTTCTTAATCCAACTTTTAAGCTTTCAGGAAAGTCAAAAATTGCCGGGAATTGATTATTACCCATTAAAGTTTTTGAATTTGGGGAGAAGTGGTGCGCTGCTTGTTTGTTTAGAGATTGAATCTGTGTCAATGATTGCACATTTTTGGCCATCTTAGGTAGGGTAGAGACATATTATAACTTATTGTTACCGTCTGTTCTATTAAGCTGACAATATTGACGAATGATTTAAAGTGTTTAAATGTCCAGGCCGTAGTTCAAAGTAATAACAACTACTGAAGCTATTAATTTATGTTTAATATCACCGCGTCTTACTATTTGTTTAGGTTATAGCCCTAAGCATATTTGTTAATCGCGATAATGTGGTAGGGATGATGAACCATTTTAGATGTAATATAACCGTATTTGCATGAAAGGAGCGTGGAAAAGCCTTTAGGCAAAAAACACCCTCAGTAGACCCAGCCGGTATTCGAACCCTGCTCCCCCTTTCATCAGCAGGGCAGTCTAACACTAGATGTACGCTTTAGACATTTCAGCCACTGAAGCGGGTTGTTAATGTAGGCCTATTCACTAATTGATGGGTGCCCGCGCTTCATTTTTACACCTATAAATAAGGTGCACTAGCCACTTAGGTCACTCTTGCAATACTAGACTGCCATTAACAACGTTATCGAAGTTCGAATCCCAGGTGTATTGAGGATTGTTTAACCTAGATTATTTCTTACTCTCCCTCCTTTAAAATTCCCGTTCACTTCCTTTAAATTTAGATTTCCTCATCCCTACACATTAGTGTAATTAGTCACATGCATAGGCCTATATCCCGAACGGATAGTAAGACGTGTTGATAAAAAATAAACGAAAAGCCCCTTCGATGGTTTGATGGTCCAAGTCTAAGGAGTCTTTCTCTCAATAGGCTGTACTTCTGATGAGGGTGATGGGGATATCGGGGTTTTAATCTCGGCTGGGTGTGGTATTTTTCTAAATGGTTTCACACTCTCACCTTTGTGAAAATGCGGCTACATTTCATATAAATAATACCTTTTTAATCCTTATCCCGTTCTTTATAAGTGTAAATATGTGGACAGGACAGCCAGAAATGATAGTAAAACACGGTTCATACAACAAAAATATATTGCTGTATAAACCGTTTATCAAATTAATAAATTAAATCAATGTGGAATGATAAAAAAAACTTTCTCTTTTGATTTTACCTAAAAATAGGCACATTAGATTTGGTTTAACAAGTTATTGAGATAAAGACGAACATGTATGCAACTCCCATCTCATCTAGTGCACGTTGTAATCCAGGTAAAAAGACTTCCTTGCAGACAAAAAGAGAAGGCGGCTAAACCAAGATTAGAAAAAAACACAAAAAACTAGTCATTGATATTCAGGAGGTGGTGGGGTCAGGGACGGGTCATCAATAAATAGCTACATAAATTGGTTACCTGTCATGTGTGCACGCGCTTTAACTTTGACGAGCTGTAAGAAAAACTGTCCGGTTATCTTGTATATACAGGTTTCCTAGGAAAACTTGGTTTCTTATTATTCTCAAGCGCCACTTCACTAAGACATCGATAAAACCGAATAAGTTATTTCTACAAGGTTATTACACCTTTCCTTATGATTCTCAATACTCATCATCATAGTCATACGATAACTTATGTCTTACTACCCATTCGGGTGATGGACCGCCAATATGAGGGAGCAAAAGGGGGCGTTTGCCCCCGATCAACCAAGCATCACTCTTTTAATGGAGTAAGTATTGTCACAACTACAAAACATCTGTTTTTCGGCGTTGTTTTTAGGGATTTTCCGATTCTGGCTATTTTAAAGTCGGCAAGCAGTGCAAATATAATAATAATAATAATAACAAAGAAGCTCTCCACGTTGGTGTACAAGTGGTCTAAGTTGTTACTCTCGCAATTAATTGAACTTCTGAGGACGGGGAGATCATAGTTTTAATCCTGGTTGGGTGTATTGAGGGTGTTTTTTTCTTAAATGGCTTTCTACTATTCTTTCATAAAAATGTGGGTACAGTTCTTCTAAAATTAAACCTTCTTCATCCTTAACACACAAGCGTAAATATTAAATACACGTATGACCCGAACGGGTAGTAATAAATGATGCTAAAATCAAGTAATAGAAGAAAGCTTTAATTTTTTTCACATGCACATTTTGATTTTTAAGTTAATAGAAAGAACAGAATTTGTTATAATTTATTTAATTTAAAAGGAGGTTGCCAAGATTCCATTGCCACGGGCTCCCCTAAACTCCTATGGGTGTCCCTCTGCCTGGATAGAAGAATTTAATCGCACTAATGGGTTAGGGTAAGAAAGGTGGGATTTAGATTAAATGTACCCTAATTTACATGGAGGGAGAGTGGGAAAACATCTAAGAATAAAAAATACCCTCACTTAAAGTCGGCCGAGATTTGAGCTTAAACCTCCGCATCAACGACAAACCTGGCAAGACGAACTTGATGTGTAGTCCTCACGCTAATGAGTGCGTCAAAGGACACACATGTGTTGGCATCTTGTGTTGACACACACTCAACACTGGTTAACATGTGCTGATCACTGAGAAGCCTCTGTGTCCGTGGGCGAGTGTGGGACAAACACCACACATCCCACACTAGAGGAGTAGAACATTAGAAGGTAGTTCTTGCATCCTGTTTCAGAGGAATTCTCGATCACTCTTTTAAGTTTCAGAGGGTACCTGTTGCTATATTGGGTTGTAGAATTCATCAGCGATACATGGTTGAATTATGAATAGTATCTGAAAGTTTAAAAAAATGCTTATTTGATATGTTCATACGTACAGGCGTAGTTAGCGGTAGCTACAGGTGGGAAACGTCCACTTCTATAATATTCTCAAATGGGACGCTCTTAGTACCGAAACATAAACAGTGAATTGTTTTATTCTCCTATAATTTCTCCTTGGATGTGAAATTGATATTTACCCTTGGTGATCAAGTTATAAGGAAAACAAATTAATACTATATTAAATAGTAACGTCTATTCATAGAGAATAACCGTTATTTATTAAGTTTAAGACGTCAATCTCTCAATATATGTCAAAATTTACAAAAAATACACCCTAGGTACATCGTTCGGTCTACGTTAGAAGAATGTCCCTGCCAAATTTCGTTAAAATCGGTGCACGCATTTGAGAGTTATAGTGGAACAAACAGACAAATTTTTGACTGGCCACCATCTTAAAACAGGTAACCAGATCGAAAAACCACGTTCTCATACATACGGTGTTCGCCCTATGTTAAAAGAATGGATCCGTAAAATTTCATTAAGTTCGCTATTCTAGCTCAATAATTAATTGCCCCCTTCTATCGGCCAGAGAATCGGGAACTTTCTTTTCCGCGAAACCCGATGAATGAATGACCTTGTTTCCTTCCCCTCCCCCCATTTTCAGAACAGTTGTCGCGTGCTTGCTCTCTGTAGGTGGTCACGGTAGCTTAATTAGCACATTATTTATCTAGAATACTAGCCTGGGATGATTCCATGCAATTTAATTTTCAAATAACGCAGATGTTGGAACCAGGTTTTTTGTGTTTCGATTATATTTCTTCGAGGAGTAATCCATTGCGAAATGTCCGACGTTATCTCGTGAACCTTCATAGCTTGTACCTATTAGTTGCTTAGATCAATGAGTGGTAGATTGGAGGTTTTGGAGGCTGTCTACGTTAGTGACAAATGCCGTTCGCCATTTCGGTTTTGTATTTTTCCCGTTCCTCTCCCCATCCTCTCGCATCTCACCCCCCGTCTGGTCTATCTACATATTTACATTAATTAAGTAGAGGACTAAGAAAATACAATGTAGAGGAGCTATACCTGAATTTGCGTAGGGAATTGAGCTCCGACCTATCCGTCACCGGAAAACCACCTGACATTTTGTACGAGTGTATGTTGGACCGGATCCCATTTAGTTAAGTTAACTCAGTGTTTCTTATCAAAGTGTGGTCCTCTGACATTTTTGTAGTAAAAATAAATTAAATAATATTGATAAAATATAATTCAAAAATTTGTAAAAAATATATATATGGTTGCAGTTATTTTCTCGGTAAATACAGGTAATATAGCAAGGAAGACTGTACCAATCTTACGTCAACAAATCTGAACAAATATTAATTTTTTAAAATATGAGGTTTAGAATGTAAAAAAAAAAGTTGCTTTCTATTTCAAAGTAGTTATGATTTTTGGTTCAACATTTCTCCTAGTAAATTAAAGTTTGTCTTATATTTGCTGTCGTAAAATTTAATTGCATAAAACTTTTTTTTTTCGAAATAGCTAACCCCCCCTCTTCCATTGACTCTTGGGGCCCCCATTGACCCCCAATGGGGATAGCTTCCAGTTGGTGGTCCTCCATCACCAAAACATCGATGAACACTGAGCTAACTGTTCTCAATGTAAACACACACACGAGTTGAAAAACATAAGCCACTGTAATTTATACAAAGTATAGTTGAAAAATGATGCTTGGTTCCTGGAACCGAGCCGGAGACCTTTACCTTAGCGCACTAATGATCTATAAAGGTTTAATCCCACGCTCAGAGACATTCATCACTCATAATTTCAATAAGGTGGAAGGGAACGCGAGCTAAGGGCCATGTTTTCTTGTTGCTTTTTTAAAAGTTTTTATAACATCAAAACTTGTTTGTCCAAAAACAAATAAAATATGTCTTCAGTAGATACGTATAGTTTTACTTTTCTACGTTCTACGTATAATAATATCAACAGATCTTGAATATTTGTCATAAGCAAAGTGGTATTTGGACAGACACTTTTTAAATAAATAGAAAAATGTCCTGTTAAAATTCCGTGAATGCCATGACAAATATATAAAATGACTGTTAGGTTCACCGTGCGTATAAAATTAAACTGAACGTACCTACCGAACCAATATTATATTTACTTTGTATGTTTGTTATAAAAACTATAAATATTCTGACCTTTACTCCCGTTACGGAGCCATCTTTAAATTACGTGACGCTCTTTACATGATTTTCATCCCCCCATTTTATTTCGCCCCACATAAGATTTTCTAGCACCTTGTTCCCCCGTTTACCTTACGTAATTTCTTACGATTTGGTAAATTATATTATTTTCCTTGTTTGACTATATTTTATACATAAGAATTGGTAATAAAGGGAGTGATATGAAATTTTAGAATACTTTAATTGCAGTAAATAAACAGACTGGATGATCAATGAAGCAGTCCTAAAAATAGTGGGTGAGAAGATTTTGGATGTGATTCTTCGGCGCGAAGGAAACTGGATCGAACACATCCTTAGGAGGAACTTTCTTCCGCACAACGTCATAGAAGGAAACGTTGAGGTAAAGAGGATCTTAGGAAGAAGGCGGTTTCAAATATTGGATGATTTGAAGTAAAGGAGGGAATTCTGGGAGCTGAAAGAGGAGGTAGAGGACGAGGCGCATTGGTGGTCTAAGTTCACTGATAAAAGTAATGAGCCTGTCGTAATAAAAACCTAATAATAAATAAAATATAATTAAACTGTTATAATAAATAAATAAAATTTTCTGACAATTTTTTTTTTGTCTCACCATAAACATTTATAAAGCACCTTAGGTAAGATGGATTCTAAAACCCCCACCCCCATCACCACCACTACCACCAACCTCCAATCCTCGTAAAAAAAACGTAAGAAAATACTAAACCTCTACCCCGCCTCCCTCCCCAAAAAAACACTCGCGTAATTTAAGGAAGGAGTTTACCTCCTACCTCACCTTATGGGAGTAATTTTGCTTAAACGGACAACCATACTAATATTCAGTATGTGACTAAACTTGAACTTTTGTACCCGTTAACCCAGTGTGGGGGACGATGGACCACAAATTGGTACCGGCTACATCCTACAGTTAAGCTCGTTACCCGAAATACTAACCTGTGAGTTACACGTGCTTTGAGGTACCAAAACAACAACAGGAACTACTCTTCTTTGTGGTTATGTTCATAAAATGTGTGTCTTACTAAATAGTGAAATAAATTGAATATTTTGTAACTCAAAATAACGACTTCTTGTGGTTGTACTTTTTGACCCATACAGTCTTCAAGAAAAGGGTTTTACGATGATATGATCCTTCCAGGTATATAATCAATTTCATGTTTCTTGTTTAAAAGTTTTAAAAATCTTCTTGTTTTAATACTTAAATCGAGTTTATTTTCAACTTTAAAAAAATTCTACGCACGCAGTACTTCCAACATTTCCATTCATTTATTGCTTGGTATTGTACGTATGGTATGATATATTTTATGTTCAGAACTTATAACGTTTGACTTTAAATTGTGATTTTTTTTTCACATTGTATCACATTGTTCACTTCCTATTCTCTCAGTGGACTAGACTGCCGATGATGGGGAGGTCAAGGTTCGAATCTTGGTTGGGTGTATTTTACAAAAAAATGTTTTCCACTTTCCCTCCACGCAGATGTGGTGCGCTTCTTCTAAATATAGTCTTCATAATCCCTAAGACCATTAGCGTAATTAGTATATAAGCGTATACACCGAACGGGTAATAAGACGCGGTGTTAAAGAAAAGTTCCACTGTCAGCTGTAAAGCCTAGGCAGCCCTGAAGACACGTACAAGGGATGAGGAATGAGGTAGTTTCTTGTTGCTTTCCTGACTGAGCCAGAAGGTTCTTCTAATCCACATCAATCAGGCTGCCAAGACCACCGAAATGCATACACCAACTGACCCCACAAGTGACACTTCATTCATCACAGGGACTTCCTATGTAATGAATGAAATATTTTAATTCTATTTATACTAGGGATATTTTAAGTCTAAACATTCAGTCCTTTATCTGTCAATTGCCCGTATCGGTGGTCAAGTGGACTAAAGAAAGGCAAGCGTCCACTGGTCAGCATCGCATGAATCGGATTTATTTAGTGTACTGCGATCACTTGTCAGCATCACACTTGTGAATTCTCTACATTATTTTCAATGAGACTGTGTGTCCACTGGTCAGCATCACACTTGTGAATTCTCTACATTATTTTCAATGAGACTGTGTGTCCACTGGTCAGCATCACACTTGTGAATTCTCTACATTATTTTCAATGAGACTGTGTGTCCACTGGTCAGCATCACACTTGTGAATTCTCTACATTATTTTCAATGAGACTGTGTGTCCACT